>SJYT01031033.1:184254-198517 GCA_006410635.1 Cephalophus harveyi
CCCCCGCTCTCTGCATCCCCATCCCCCAGCACATCCTGCCTCATCGCCCTGGCTCTGGATGTTGGTGTGGGGAAAATATGTGTCTGCTGGATGTCTCTATGTAGATCTCTTTGTGTGTCCATACGATTTTTTTCTGTTACTAAAATTGTGGTAAAAAATATATATGACAGAGTTTGCCATCTAAACCATTTTTAAGTCTACAGTGCATTCATGTTGTTGTGCAACTATATAGAGTGATTTCTTGTGTTCGTAGCAGTGTGTGGGTTGTAGCTGTGTGTGTGCCTGTTTGGGTCTGGTTGTCTGTGCGTGTCTGGTTGTAAGGGTTTTTTTGTATTAGTGTGTGTGTGTGTGTGTGTGTGTAGGGGGGATTTGTCTGTTGCAGGCTGTTGGCGTGCCTTTCCACGTCTGTGCATGTATGCGTGTCCGCGGGCTGTGTCCGCATCTGTGTCTGGGCCTCTTTACAGGGTCCCTGTGTCCCCATGAGGACTCTGTTGCGCTGTGTGTCTGACGCCCTGTCTCTGTTCATATGTACGTGTGGGCCCATGTCAGTCCATCTCTGCTTTGGTCCTGCCTGTGTCTCTCTCTGTGTGGCTGTGTCCTGTGGGAGTGTTTGTGTATGTTCCTGAGCATCTGTGCCCAGGACTGCCTGTGTCCCTGTCCATACTTGTCTGTGAGTGTGTCTCTGTGTGTCAGTCTTGGTCTCTCTGCTGGGGGTGGGGGAAGTTTGCTCTATATGTGGGTCTTCCTGTGTCCATCCACCTGCCTCTGTCTGTTCCTCCTGCCCATCTCAGCTTCTTCCTGCCTGCCTCTTCTCCTGCCTCCCTCCCTGCTGTTTGTGTCTGTATCAGGGATCAGCAAGCTGTGGCCCATGAGCTAAGAATGGTTTACATTTTTAAATGGTTGAGAGAAAGATCAAAAGTATAAGACTTCATGACTTGCAGAAAGTATATGAAAAGAGACCCTGAAAAGGGCCCATGAAGCTGTATTGGAACACAGCCATGCTTGTTTGTTTAGCCTCTGTCCACGGCTGCTCTAGCACTGCAGTAATAGGGCTGAGCAGTTGTGACAGAGACCATACGGGCCGCAGAGCCAAAAGCACTTACCGTCTGTCCCATTATAGAAAAGGTTTGCCGGCTCCTGCTCCATATCCATGTTCCTGTGCATCTTGTTCTTCTGTGTGTTCAGGTCTGTGTGTGTGTGTGTGTGTGTGCCTAAGAGTATCCTAATGTGTGTGACCGTCCATTTGTCTCCCTCATTTTTTCCCTTTCTCTGTCTTCCCCCCGGCATTTCTCTGTCCGACCTTTCTGTCTCCCTTTCTCCCCCCATCGTCCCTCCTCTGCCAGCAGCTGTATTGGGGTCTCTGGCAGGTGTGGTACACGCACGGTTCCTTCAGGCTCTGTGTTGGGCGTATGCGTGTGTGTTCGGGAGCAAGCATCCATGCCTAGCGTCTTCTCGTTCTTGTCTAGCGCTCTTCCCTGGGAGGGGGAGAGTACTGGAAGGAGGACAGTACTGGAAGGAGGACGATAGGTGGCTGGGAGTGGGGAGGGTGCTTCTCTGGGCGGGGCCAGCCGTGCCGTGGGGGTCTCCAGGCTCCTGGGTAACACGCAGAGGTTTTTGGCCAGCAGTTACTGACCTTTCCGTGTGGAATGGAGAGTCTGATTCTTTCTTGCCTTTCCTTCCTCATATTTCTCCCTTGCTCCTCACCCCAGGAAGCCACCCCTGGACCATTCAGCCTGCCCTTCCCAGGACCCCCAACTCTGGCTCTGTAACCCTGTGGGTGATGCCCACAGCACCAAACAAATCTCTGCATCTTTGCTGTGAACCCTCTTAAGTTTCCAGGACGCACTCCAGGCTGAGGCCCCGCGAGCCAGAGTTGAACCCTGAGCTGGGCAGCTGCAAACACAAAAAAGGAGCAGGCCGATGTGGCTTGGGGCAGCCGGTTCTCAGCAGCGTTCCCTGAAGAGTTAACATGTCAGCCTCTGACTTTTCAGGCCATTAATCTGCAATGCCGACTAGGCAGTTTGCAGTTCTGGAAAGAAACTGACAAGGAAGGACTCTTGCTCACCAAGTATCTCAAGCCACTGCTTCTGAGCATGTGCAGGGGTCACAGTGTCTTCCTCCCTTTCACTTGGCCTGGGGGTAGGCAGACCATTTGCTCCTGGAGCTTGGGCCTTCCCTGGGTCACTCCACCTCACAGCCTTAGGTATGGTCGACCCAGATCGTTTCCCCATATCCTGGCCATCAGGCTGGCTAACCTCTCTGCTGCGACCTAGCTCCCTTCACCCCTCCTCCCTCTCCCACCGCCTTGGCTTTTGTTTGGCTGAGGAAATGGAAAGCTCACACAGGAAGTGCTGGGCCTCATCTGCTCGAGGTGCTGAGTCTGTTTTCTCTGTGGATGCTGGAGCAAATGGACCGTTGCCGGCTCATGCGAGCTGCTGCCCATCTTTGGGCAAGGGTGCAGTCTGCAGCTGGGCACGTGGTCCAGGCTGCATCCACCCCCAACTGGCCTTCACCTCCAAGGCCACACAGAGAGGCAGATGGGGCTGGGACATGTGAATCAGATTTACTCAGTCTTTTCAGACTTTCCTTCACAGGGATAGCAAATCTGACCAAATAATGTGAATCTGATTGCTTAGTAAACAAGTTCCTGTAGCTGTTAACTTATTCTTTGATGAGTCCAGACTAGGTTGGAGAAGTCAGTGTGGTAGAGAATAGAATCCTCCCTCCACTGTCTGCCTTTGCAGTCAGGATCAATGGCTGGTTGTCTCTGGAATGCAAGTTTAAGCATAGAGGAGGGGCTCCGCCATCCCCGGGCCTGACCACAAGGTACGGTGGTTTGAGGGCTGGTGCCACTGGACAAAGCAGACCTGGTCTGACCATCACCCCACCTCATAGCCTTCAGATCCAAGCTGTGGAAACGTGGAGTAAGGATTTACCTCCCTTCTTTCTGGTTTCTCATATAACTGGCTAACATTCACTGAGTGGATGCTATCGTTGAGGAATTGGCAGGGCCTGGTGATTCTTCTCTAGGTTACAAAATGACATCTCCCATCCACTGATCTTCCATACTGTGGAGCCTTTTTCTTTTAAGGCTATGAGGAATAACATACTCCAGATCTGTAGATGTCAGAATAGAAATCCCTCTGACACACTAGGTCCCTATGTTGCTCTTCACTTTGGAAGGTCTGGGAATGTTCTCAGGAGAGTCGGAAGGAAATCACTTCCACCTAACACCTCTCCTTCACGTGTCTTCATTAGTCTATGCCCGCATTTGTTTTCTGCAAAGTCAGATTCCTCATTGATCCTAAACTAAGGTGGCCAGAAAGCCTGTGCTTCAGTTTTCTTCTCCAGAAGTGCCTACTCCCGCGTTGTCTCCTTGACACGTTTGGACCCTTGTTTAATCTTGTTCCTTCATTCCCCATCTGCCTTTCATTGTGTTACCATCTTTCCTTGCAGAGTCAGTCACTTCGAGGCATCCTCCACCTTCTCAGGGGAATTCTAAACCACATCATGAGATCTCCCTGGTTCTCTCCTCTTGGCCCATATTCCTCTTCTTTCTGGTCACGTTGACTGTTCCTCGCAGGAGCCACTTAGGCACATATGGAGCACTTGTTCTGATGGTGACAGGACTTCCCTGACACAGCAGAGTGACCGGGGCAGGGCTTCAGAGCCATTTGTGCCTCTGCACACAGTGGCACTTAGTAGGCTGGCGTTGGCACGTGGGCACGTTGACTTCCCATTCGTGTCTGTTAGGAGTTATAATGGGATGGCTCTGTATCTGAGATTTTGGGTATGGAGGATTGTAGCAGGGTATGGAAAGTTGCCTTGAGCCACTGTAAAAGGCAGTGTAGAGTGCTTTGGTCTGTTTAGAACAGATCACAGTCTTTGGAGGGGCCATTCACATGTTGGGGGTTGGAGGAGGAGTGGGGAGCACAGATTCTGTGCCAGGGCTTTCGTGAGAGGGGAGGGGCAGCCACTTCTGACTCTGCCCAGGGAGCATGAGGCCGTTGTGAACATCAGGTGGCGGAGAGCATAGCAACGGGCTTCCGCGAGCCCACGTGTAGCCCCCTTACATCCCAGGACCTTTGGCAAGGCGAGGGCAGTGGGACAACCTACCTCATTTCAGAGGCTCCGCCAAAGCCAAATCTTCCCTCATCTTGATCTCTAGTTCTCAGTAAGTGAAAGAGTCAGGGGACTTTGAGAACATCCAAACCTAGCCCAGCTGTGGCAGTTGGTTTATTGCTTTCAGCTGGTACTTGAACCCAGGTCCTGGTCTTGGAGGCTTTCCCAGGTTTAATCCCCGGAGCTTTCTCTGCAGCTGTATGACACTGCGCTGACCCCGAATGAGGATAGGAAAATAGAACCGGTGCCAAGCCAGAGTCTCTTTTTCATTTGGAGTCTGGCTGTCTGCCCATGACCAGGGTTACATAATGGGAAACATAGCCGGGGCTCTGGAGAGCCCGCGCTTCACCAGGCTGCCCAGACCTTCACATTCTGATGCTATATATCTTCCTAATTGTAGCTCGGATGCATTTATCACACTGTTGGATTGGAGTACTGTTAAAAAAAAAAAAACCTCCAGAAATTCCTGGACTTGCTGCTTTTCCATGGCTTGCCTTGTGCATGCTGGAAATGACCTGGAGGGAGCCCCCTGAGGTGCCGCCACCTCGGGAGACGTGGGGACATGGAGGGAGCGTGCAGTAAGCTCATTTCCGCAGGGAGCCTGCCTGTGCTGACCCTGTAGACGAGATAGACATTCCTGAGTTAAAAAGAATCTCGTTCGCTCACCCTCCTAGGGCACCTCTGAAATAAGAACTAATCCCAAGCCTAGTCGGCACCCCTTCAAGGACGCTTAATACGTCTTCCCAGAAGGGCATTTTAGGAGGTCACTAAGTACTAGTCCATCAGCACTTCCCTGAAGGAAGTGGTGGTGACTGTGGGAAGCCCCTTTGCTACCCTGGCTCCCCACCCAGTCTCCCTGGCTCCGGGTTGGGGCGTCAGCACTCTAGCCTGGCACCAGGGGGTTCCTCTTCCTCCAAGTGCTGAGTGTGGGGCACACGTGATCTCTCCCACGGCAGGAGCCGCCGTCCCCCGCCTCCCCCCTCCACTCAGGACTTCTTGTGAGAGGAAGGGGTGTTGGCCCAAGGCTCCAGTCTGACCCCAGCAGGGTACAGCCGCTGACCCCGGGAGAGTACTTTCCAGCTCCAGGCTGAGGTTATTTGGGTCCAGTGTGTGCTAAACTGAGAAGACGTGTTGGAGTGGTTACAGCTCAGAATTCAGAGAGACTGGAACCGTGAGAATCCGCACCAGGGAGGCCACCGAGGACTCCACTCAGGCCATGGAGATGTCGAGGTCCCCTGGGGACCGCTCTTTCCCAAACACACAGTGCTGATGGGTTTAACACACCATCGTCATGCGACCGAGGCCATACGTCTGAGCGTAGCTTAGGAGAACTGAAGTCAAATAAAGCGCTGACCTAGAGAGAGGTTGAGGGAGGTACAGGAGAGGTACTTGAGAAATCCTGGAATGAGGTTACTGTGACCTGCTGTTGGCCATAGGGCTCCAGCTGCACTGCTGAGAACATGAAGTTTATGTTCTCAGAGAAGTGCAGGGCGACTGGACTGCAGATTGATCTTGCCCTATTGGGCAGAATTAATTTCAGCGGGCACTCTTCCAAGGGCCCAGGTTGACTTGTTTGTGTAAATTAGAAAGGCAGAAAAGATCTTCTTTAACTGAGTCTCGTAGTTCTCAATGGTCACCTAATAAACAGTGATGTTCTCAGAGGATGGTATCTGGCCGCCCATGTCTTAACTCCTAGAGCAGTGAGAGCCCTGATAACGTCGTCTCTTGTTTATATCACGGTGGCATCTGGAAAATACACTGTGGTTCCTGAGTCTCAGAGAGAGCTGTATAGATCTCCCCCACCCCCACCCAGGCTCTGCCCCATCCTGCCGAGCTGCCTAGCCTGAGACCAGAACTGGAGCCTCAGCCCACTGAGAACAGAGTTGGCTTTCCAAGGGGCTTACTGAGCTATTCAAGCCCAGGTACTATTCTTTTGACTCTGCCAGACTTGTTGCATTCAGGTCCGTTTCTGCTGTTACCTGCTCGTTTCCTCCAGTTTCCTTCAGTTGGGTGGGGGGGTGTCCTGCAGGGCTCCCATGGGGCTTGGAACCCCGCGTGGAGGGTAGTGGGCTAGAATACGATGATCCGTCAGCAAACAAGTTTGAAAAAGAGGATATAACATATCTTAAGAGCATTTCTCTTGCTGTGGCCTTTAGCCTTTCCCCTTTCTGGCTGTAGTCCACAGGGCATCTCTTTTTCAGTTTTCTTGTGCCTGGCTTCTGTGCCATCTTAGCTGTGTTTCCAGAGCTCCTCACTCCAGGAACCAAAGACCCAACTCGTTTCCCATCTGTACCGCTTCTCTGATCTTCCATAGCTCCGAAACACAATGCAGGGCTTCTTCTCACTCAACTCTTTCCGGGTTTGTTCTGCAGCTGTGGCGTTTGAATGTTAGTGTTTAAACAAGCTGGTATTACACAGGAAATGGCCACCTCCACAGGCCCCTGCAGGCTTGTAACATGGGGTCATTGTACTTGATATTAATCACCAGTCAGCCTGTTCCCCCAGTAAAAATATGAAGGGGTGTGTGAGGGCTCAGTCCTCCTCAGACCTGCCAGAAGGATGGTCTCAGCCCCAGTGGGGCCCTCGTCCTCATTCTCTGAACTGTTGTCCCGGCCTCGGGTGGAGTTAGCAGAAAAGTTCATACCTGACCTGCTCCCTATAAAACCAGCAGATCTGCCTTCCTTTCTGAAGTTTAGGAAGGAGTTTGATAGAGCTCTGTGGTATAACTTGCCTCACACCTGAATCTTTCCAAGCACATTGTAGTTGAGTGGCATGTCTTATGAAGAAATGCCAAAATTGAAGAAACCAGAAACCCACTGGTCCACCTGAGATCAAGGATTCTCAGATTCTTGTACCGAAGCTGCTTTTCAAACGCTGTTTGCAGAACTAACCCCAGCCCGAAGGGTTAATCTGATTCCCTGAGTCAATATCCCCCCAAACAACCGGCCAAGAGTGTGCGTTGGTTCATTTCTGTGAAATGTGTTTCCCTAGTCACCTGGGCTGGCCTGGGCTGCATTGTATCGGCCGGCAGCTGCACCGCACTCAAACTGACAGCTACATTAAACCTTGGAATTCTGAGGCAATAAAAAGTAAATTAACTCTTATTTTTTTCCTTTCCTGGTGGAGTAAGTGAACGCCTGTCTGTAGGGAAGTGAGCAAGCCTTGGTCCTGAGTGCATACCTCTAACTAGCCACCGCTGGTCAGTCCCAAGCTAGGATCTGGTGTTCAGACTCCAGCCAGAGGTCTACTTTCCCGGTGTGTGGCGTGTTCTGTGGGGTTGGACCACTGGGTCACCCTGCAGCCGCCGATCCCTGCTCACCAGTCACATCACAGTTGCCTGAGAAGCTCCCTTGCCGCCATTCTGGAAGCCATAAACAGACCCACGTGCAGTTTCATGTTCTCTGGCTGCCTTGCGTCTGTTTGGGGGGAAGATTTTTTTGGACTCTGGGAGCTTTCTCCAAATATGAGCTGGGACCAGAACAAACCAGAGGGATTTGCCCAAGCAGATAGCGCTCTAGAGGGTCCATTTAGAACCACTGGTGGCTTGAGCATGTCTGGAAATTCTCCTGGGGAGTCATTTCCTAAGCGTTTCTAGAAGAATGGGAGCGCTGTAAAGTTCCTCACGGCCACCAGAATTGGACATCGGGCCCCTTGGCCTGGGCCAACCTTGAATCCTTAGCATTCAAGGGCTGAAGTAGGGTGAAGGTTGTAAGGCACTCCCAGCTGGGATAAAGACTAGAGCAGGAAAAGGCTAACTTTTCCCCTTCTACTCAGACAGGAAGCCCTGTGTTCACCCACGGAACTGACCTCTCAGCCCAGAGGCCCGATCAGGGTAAGCTGAGGTGACGTTGCCCAGGTTCCAGGAATTACCTCATCCCGTTGCAGACATCTTAACTTTGAGTTCAGACATGTCACCTAGTTTTTCAAAGTACTTCTTCCCTTTAGTATTAGTTTCCTGACACTCCCTTCTCCCCCACCCTCTGTGGGGAGTCACCGTGTGGTCTGTGGGCACCTGGTCAGTTGTTGTGTTTGTGGGGCTCAGCGAGAAGGGAGAGGACTATTGATGAGCTATGCGGTGGTCTGGGGCAGCCCCACTGCAGCACCGGAAGAAAGAAGCCACTAGACCTGCACACCTGTTTGGAGGGATCCAGACAGAAACGGCCTTTCCTCGGAGCATTTTGTGTATTTATTCCCCTTGTTCTGCTTGGTTCAGTCTAGCCTGGCCCCTTGGGCCCCTTGACATTTCTGGGTTGGGAACTCAGGACACTTCCTATGTCTTTTGGCATCAGCTGCTGTTTACAAATCAATACTAGGGTAGGACCTCCCATCCACTGCATTTGTGCAGTGAGTCTCCAGGTTTGGGCACAAGGTGGGTGGTAATGGGCGAAAGGCAGATGTGGGCAGGGGTCCCTCATGGTGGCCAGCAGTCTCTGGGAGGAGTCCGTTTTGGTTTATCTGAGCCTTAGGGACAGGGAGCATGGTAATGAGAACCACATGGTACCACATATTTCTTCGTCTTGGATCCAAGATGGTAGGGGTGGGAGGACAAGAGAGGGATGTGGGGCCTCCCATTGTGGCAGCCATGGGTAATTTTCTGCCGCCTCTCCCTGACTTGAGATGCTGCTCACCACCACCACCTCTCCCTGCCCCCCAAGTACCTCCTGAAGCAGCCTTGACCTGCACAGCACCAACCAGGGCCTCCAAGCCAAGAATTCAGCTGGGAGACTTTTCACCTTCTTCCTTCTCGCTGTCGTCTTTCCTGTTTATTTTCCAAATTGCTGCTCTGCAGCCGAGCAGTGCCTGTTGGCCAGAGCTCACCACTGCTGTGGGATCAGACTCAGGCAGTGGGCTCAAGTGGCCAGCAGGGCACAGGGGGAGGAAGCGGGGAGCTGGAAGAGCCTCCCTGTGCGTCTCCCATGGGCAGCGCTAACCTCGGAGGCGGCCCTGAGCGGCCCTATCACATCCGGTGCTTGTCTCTGCAGCCGGACCGGAGGATAAACTATCAGAGCTGTGGGGCAGTGCATCATTCCTCTTATTATTTTCTTCTCTGCAGATGGGGTCGTGGAAAGTTCAGTTCCTTTTAACCCTCCAAGTTCTGTTTATTCTACAGCTGGTAGCCTGAATGCCGCGTTTCCCATTACATCACAAAGGGGCTCAGGCAGATCTCCGCACAGAAACGTGTTGCAACTGTTTATTTTTTTCCATATTTAAACATTTCTGACAGCCAAACTCAACCGAGCCAAAAGATGGAGCTTTGTGAATGAGTCCGGTCGTCGGTGTCTGTGCAGTGAGAGAGGCTTTAGAAAGCTCTCGCCCCTCCAGTGATTCTTCCCAAACACGTTCTTGTTCCTGGGCAAAACCTGGGAGGCAAGTCATTGTGCGATACACGTGTGTTGATTATGTGCCGTTGTGTGATTAATGGAGCTGTGTTCCGCCTGGTTCCCAGGACACTCTTGAAAACAAGATGTTTCATTTCATGGCCTTTTCCTCGTGCAGCGATTTCAGTAAATAAACCAGTGCAGGCTCCTTCCACCTGGATCCAGGCAAGGAGTCCTCACACCTCCACTCCACTCTCTCCCCCAGCATCACCTTCAGTGCCATGGCCCTTGAATGCCCTCTCTTCTGCCATCTCCCAAAAGCTCCCCATCTCCGGGTGAAACACGTTCCTCAGGTCTGAGGCCCCTCCCTGGCAGATCCGGCTCATGCGCAGTGACTCCTCTGGGAAGATTCCAGGATGTAGCTCACTCTTATAGCTCTCTTCTGCTTCTCGCCTCTCACCACCCCATCTCTTGAGCCTTATTGTAAAGCTTTTCTTTGTTATTCTGTGCAGCTCCTTTTAGAGTACAGCTTAGCATCCATAGGACACTTGCCTGTTCCAGACGCCCTGGTTAAGGTAGTCTTCTGGAAAAGAAAGCCAAGTCGTGTACAGCCCAGGGCCTATAAAACCTGGCGGGTCCCGAATCTGACCACAGTTTGACTATTAGAGCTGTGTCCCATACAGACAAAAAAAGAAAGCTCTAAGGATCCTTAGCACCCACCAAAGCAGGGATGTGAGCCACAGGAGAGTTCTGACAAATGACAGTGACAGAGAAATAAACCTTCTTTTTCTAATTTGGCTCTGAAGTTCAAACTGGGGTGAGCCGGACTTTGCCTTTTCAGGAGTTCTTAGCATGTTCTACCAGGACCTGGTGATACGCAATTAGGGTGAGCAGCCAATCCAGTTTGCCCAAGACTGAGGGGTTTCTGGCAACCTGGGACTTACAGTGCTAAAACTGGGACAGTCCCAGGCAAACCAGAAGAGCTGGTCACCCTGTATGTACCTTCCGTTTGTGTGGGAGAGGAGAGGGAGAGTGGTAGCCAAGACAGTACTGATGTTGTTCACCTGCTGAAATGCATGGGTGGCTTTTCCTTCCCAGGAGGATCTTGGCGGGCCAGGAATGAGGTTTTTGTTGGGTGTGTTTAATTGTTTTCCTCCTTACCTATAGGAAGAGATCTCTAAACCACTGTACGGGACTGGAGTGGGAGGCAACAACCACGTGACTCATTGCCTGGTGTGTCTGGTTCCTCTGGCCGTGTAGGAGGAGGAGAGATTGGCATGGTGTTGCTGTCTGTGTGGCATATACTTGGCTGGACAGGAGCAGGGGAATTCTGGGAGCCGCCTCAGGCACTGGTTGTCTTGAATGTTTGAGTAAGTGTCTCAGGCACACTGTCTGGAAAGGTGACAGGACCTGCATTAGGCAACTGATTCTCTAAATTCTTTTTCCTTTCTGGTTAGGATTAAAAGCGTCCCCCTAATCAATTTCAACTTTGCCGAGATGGACACACACCCACCCACCAGATTACTGCCACGGGCTCAGTTTTGTCTCCGAGCTCTTTGGGTTAGATTTCCTGGCAGATGCCAGTCGTAGACGGCATCTGCCACAAGCACGTCCCTGCCCACAAGTGCTTAGACGGCTTGACCTGGTCCCTCTCTAAAGCTGCTCTTCTCGTCTTCCCTCCTTTCTCGCAGGGTTGCTGTGGATGTGTGGTCGACGCTGGCCGACTTCTGTAACATACTGACTGCGGTGAATCAGTCTGAGGTGCCACTGTACAAGGACCCGGACGATGACCTCACCCTCCTCATCTTGGAAGAGGATCGGCTTCTCTCGGGCTTTGTCCCCTTGCTGGCTGCCCCTCAGGACCCCTGCTACGTGGAGAAAACCTCGGATAAGGTCAGCCCCAGGCCAAACATCCCTCCCCCATTCACCCCTCCTCTCAATTCTCCAGACTTTTTTATTCTTGGGAAGTTTTCTGTGCAAACGGAACATGATTAAGTCATTGAGGAGGGTGTTAAGGGAAAATATCGACCTTTTAGCCGCTGACATCCAGCTCCGTGTCCTGAAAAAAAAAAAAAAAAGCCCTCTCGACTTCCTTTGGTGTGTGTGTGCGCTCGCTGGCATGTTGTATATACGATCATTTCCTCACTTGTTTAAATAGTGCAGCTTGTGTTGGCAGTGCTCTCACTCAGCTCCAAATGGTTTGCATCATGCTTAAGGCACCCTCCTTCCTCCCCCCTTCCATCCTTCCCCCCAGCCACAAAACTCTGCTCCAGGAAAACAGCCAGGGCTTTTTCCCTTCTCTGAGGAGGAGAGTGATAAATAGGTGACTAGAGAGAAGCAGACACCATGTGTTAACGTACAAAAAAGCTTTTAGGAATATGAAGCATTCCCCGCTGCCTGGTTTCTATTTTTCTTCCTCTGAGGACCACGTTTTAACCTGAACTTTTTCCTTGTCTGTCTGTTTATAGAAAACAAAGCCCATTGCCTGTTGCCCTGGTGGGGACTGTGGAGCTCTTAGTCTCTGCTTAACAGTTGGGGCTGCGGCCAGGTGTGGAGAGTAGACCCGTCCTTTCTGCTTCCCATTCCCGTGCAGCAGTTGCTGGGCTGGGGGAGTCGCGCCCACAGACCCCCAGAGCAGGGTCTCCTATGCCAAGCAGGGGATCCCTGTGACCGACCCCTGTGCGGAGTTGTTGGCGTCACGTCCCCTAGGGGAGAGCCTTTTGGGGACAGTCCCACAAGTGGCTTCTCAGAAGAAAGGCTTTTGAGCTCAATGAAGTGTGTATAGAAAGGCAGGTAGATTTTTTTGTTGTCGTTTTAATGTCAGATAGTAAAAGTTAAAATCCAAACATAAACTACAAATAGGAGATATTTTATGTTAAATGTAAATTTTTTTAATTCATCTTTGTGAAAGAAGGATCTATGTTCCTTGTAGACAAATAAAAAGGAAAAAAATGTATCCACAACTCCTTTACCTAGTGGTAATACAACTTTTGTTTTTGCTGATTATATACAGTCATATTTAACTTCCAGTATATACACACACTTTTTTTAAACACAACTAGGGGTCATATTATACATGTTATTTGTACTCTGCTTTTAAAAATTTATTTGCTGCGCTGGGTCCTAGTTGTGGGATGAGGAATCTTCAGTTGGGGCGTGTGGGATCTAGTGCCCTGACCAGGGATTGAACTCTGGCCCCCTGCATTGGAAGCACAGAGTCATTGCCACTGGACCACCAGGGAGGTCCCTGTAATCTGCTTTTTTCACTTGTATCTTTTAATGTATTCTTAAATGGAATCATGTTTGAGGATCACTTAATATTCATTTCTATGCAAAGATTTCTTTAACCAGTCTTTGCTTTATTGAACCAAGGGACTGTCCTGAATTTTTGAACTACTATAATCAGTGAAGTGATTCCTTATAGTAGAAATTTTTTCATATATTCCCTTTGGTTAAATTTCTATAAGCAGATAAAGGTCTCGACATTGACATATCAATGGAGTTTAAATGCAGTTAATGACTAATATTGGGAATGTGAGAACCTTTTCTCTCTAGAGAAACACTCATTTTATATTTTTCCAGCAAAAAGTTGGAATAAAGTCCTGCTGTTCTAGTCTCCAAAGGGAATACTAACGGGGAGTTGTGGTGCGTGAGGCTGTGGACAGCTAACACAGTGCAGACTTTATGGAAGATGTTCAGTTGGAAGAGTTGGAAGAGAAACTGGGCAGCCACGACTCGGGCCAGGGGAATCCTAGTACGTCTTGTTCTTCTGTGATCATTGGGTGGCCTTGACTCTGGAGGGTGCTTTTGGAAACTGGCTATTGGGTTAACTGTCTTTCAGTAAAGAACGCAGAAGGAGTCCTAGCCAGCTTCAGACTTGCTAAGCCTTCACTGTGTGGCTTGTGGAATCTTAGTTCCCCCACCAGTAGTCGAACCCGTGCCTCCTGCAGCGGAAGTGCAGAGTCCTGACCCCTGGACTGCCATGGAGATCCCTCTCCCAGCTTTAGTGTGAGCACATGATACACGTGTGTGGTACAGTATATGATATACAACAGCACGTGGTAAGTACATGACTGGCAGGAAGAACAGCAAGCCTGTGGTCGTGAGTCAGAGGCTGCCCAGCGCAGTCGCAGCTCGCTGAGACTCAGGTGGTCTGAAGGTAGTCTCCACTTGGAGGACTGTGAACTTTTTTAATACAACATCCCCAAATCCAGACTTCTGAATTTCTTTCTCCTCCAAACCTGATCTGTCTTCAGTCTTCTCATCATGGTAAATGGCAGCTTTGACTTTGGGGCTGCTCATGTCCAAAGTCTTGGGGTTATTCTTGGCTCCTCTCTTCTCACACGTCCATATCTAATCTGTCTGCAATTCAAGTCATCTTTGCCTTCAAAATAAACGCATACAGTGCTTTCTTACCACTGCACCCTAGTTCGATTGAGTGAGATGCCTTCTGATTAGTTTCTCTAGCTCCTCCCTCCTCCTGCTCTCCAGTCTGTTCCCAGCACAGCCACAGGAATGAGCTCTTTATTTCTATTTATTTATTTCATATTTGGTCGTGCTGGGTCTTCGTTGCCACACAGCAGCTCTCTCCAGTTGCGGTGCACAGGCTCCTCATTGCAGCGGCTTCTCTTGTTGCGGAGCACGGGCTCTAGGTGCGTGGGCTTCGGTAACTGCAGTTCCTGGGCTCTTGAGCCCTGGCTCAGTAGTTGTAGTGCACGGGCTTTGTTGCTCCATGGCATGTGGGATCCTCCTGGACCAGGCATTGAACCCATGTCCCCTGTGTTGGCCGGCGAATTCTTTGTTTTTTTTTTTTTTTTTTTTTT
>SJYT01031046.1:0-45707 GCA_006410635.1 Cephalophus harveyi
GTCCTGGGTGTTCTTTGGAAGGACTGATGCTAAAGCTGAAATGCCAATACTTTGGCCACCTCATGCGAAGAGTTGACTCAATGGAAAAGACTCTGATGCTGGGAGGGATTGGGGGCAGGAGGAGAAGGGGACCACTGAGGATGAGATGGCTGGATGGTATCACTGACTCAATGGGCATGAGTTTGGGTGAACTCTGGGAGTTGGTGATGGACAGGGAGGCTTGGCGTGCTGCGATTCATGGGGTCGCAAAGAGTCAGACACGACTGAGTGACTGAACTGAACTGAAGTTTTGGCTTCTGGGTCAGCCCTACTTTTCAACTACAATTCTACCATTTCAAGACCCTACTGAGCAGGGAGTAGTTTGTCAGAAATATCTGAAGGAGTTGCAACAAAAATGCAGATTACTCAACACACATTTTTACACAGAAGCAGAAATATCAGCAAGCATAAGAGAAAGCCACACACACGGGAACATTTTTGATTAAGGATACTGTCTGACTATCATTATCAGATACCGGTCACAGTGGCCTAAACACATATTTACTTGTCTTTTGGTACAGAATGGACTGTTCGGGGCTGACATAATGTTCTTTGAAGTCCATAGCGTGATGCAGACCGTCACCTTTGTTCTGCCATTTTTACTATCTAATTTTCATCCTTAAGTAGTCGTCACGTGTATTTTCTAGATAGCAAACTGGAGAAAGGATGGAACACAGGCTAGATCCATCTCGATTTGCTGTCTCAAGGAACTTTCCTGGCCTCTCTGTTCATTACTTCAGTTACACCTTGCTGGTCACCCCTCCTAACCAGGGAGCTTAGAAATGAGGTCTGTAATGGGACCCATGACAAGCAGGAATGAGGCCAGAGCGCTGCTCCTGAGGAAGAACGGATGAAGGGCTGAGGTGGACCCAGAGGGCCTGGAACAGGGTTTAACTGGGCTACTGAAAATGGAATAACAGGGCAGCAAGGGAAGAGAATACCAAAATTTAGGATAGTAACAGAAAAATCAGTCAAATGCTTTGGGCTTGGAATGGTTTGGGTATCACAGGGCTGGACATGTACGGGCTGCTGACAGTTCCCTCAGACTCTCCTGAGCGTTCTTAATGTCACGGGCTATTTCATCACAACTCAGTGACTGAGCCAGGAAATCTTAAGACCACCCAGTGAGTAGATGGCAGATATGGTCGACACAGGCTTCCCAGGTAGTTCAGTGGTGAAACATGTGCCTGTAGAGCAGGATACGCAGGAGACGCAGGTTCTACCTCTGGGTTGGGACGATCCCTTGGAGGAAATGGCAACCTGCTCCAGTATTGTTGACAGGAAATCCCATGAACAGAGGAGCCAGGCGGGGGGAGGGAGGCTTCAGTCCATGGGGTCACAAAGACTCAGACATGGCTGAGCAACAGAGTGCACCTGAGCGCACGCGCGCACACACACACACACACACACACACACGGTCAACAGAGTCCTTTTCATTGTGCCACTGCTTTTTATATTAGAAGACAGGGAATAGAAGCAATGGATCAAGGAACTTCCAATATTTCTTCCTGAGTTTGCTAAAAAGAAAAGGTAAACTTCTGAGGAGATAATACATTCAAAATAGACAGAAGTTAGCACACAAAAAAACAAGATCCTAAATAAAGAAACCAAATCACACATTGTTCAAGGNGAATAGAAGCAATGGATCAAGGAAATTCCAATATTTCTTCCTGAGTTTGCTAAAAAGAAAAGGTAAACTTCTGAGGAGATAATACATTCAAAATAGACAGAAGTTAGCACACAAAAAAACAAGATCCTAAATAAAGAAACCAAATCACACATTGTTCAAGGGAGGCTTATAAACATACAGTGAAACGGAACTGATAAGAGGATTTAAATTATTTTTAGAGGCAGCAGGAAATAATGAGGATCAAGTAAATATCATAGAAAATGTTTTATACAAACTACCAGTTAAAGAGTTTCAGGAAAAGAAAGAGCATTTCAATATAAATTGTGTGGAAGAGAGAAAATGCATTAAACAGATAACATACTTATACACTGTTGGTGTGAACGATTCTGAAGACAATTAGTAATGAATCTGAAAGAAAATGACATTCTAAAATTATAAAGGATGCTGTCAGCTTAAAAGAATAAAGGACCATGATTTCGGAGATAGGTGAGATTTCGAAATGCATGCCTTCAGATTAGTATGTGAAAGAAGGGAAGGCATTTATATCTTTATCTCATAGTTTTCAGGTACTATTGTGTTGCTGTGTATACAGCAGTGAGCATATGTACAAGGGAGACAGCAGGGAGAAATAGAATATGTGTGATTTAAACTGCTAAATAGTAAATTAATTTTATATGGAAATCACAGACATATGAGCAAACCTAAAAACTGTTGCCAAAGCACTTAAGTCTTCATTGAGAAGCCTAACAACAATATGAAAGTTAGGTAAATGAAGTTGTTCCTATATGTTAAAATGAGATTAGCATAGAAGATTAAAGAACATGCAAATTATTTAAGGAGAACAAGGCTAATAGGACCTGAAGGCAACTGGGACAAAAAATTGTTGCTGTTCAGTCATTAAGTCCTGTTGGACTGTTTGTGACCCCCATGGACTGCAGCATGCCAGGTTCCTCTGTCCTCCACTATCTCCTGGAGTTTGCTCAAATTCATGTCCATTAAACCGATGGTGCTATCTAACCATCTCATCCTCTGCTGCCCCCTTATCCTTTTACCTTCAATCTTCCCCAGCATCAGGATCTTTTCCAGTGAGTCAGCCCTTTGAATCAGGTGGCCAAAGTGTTGGAGCTTCAGCATCAGTCCTTCCAGTGAACACCCAGGACTGATTTCCTTTAGCATGGACTGGCTGGATCTCCTTGCAATCCAGGAGACTCTCAAAAGTCTGCTCCAATACCACAATTCGAAAGCATCAATTCTTTGGTGCTCAGCCCTCTTTATGGTCCAACTCTCACATGCATGCATGACTACTGGAAAGTGAAAGTGTTAGTCACTCAGTCATGTCTGACTCTTGCAACCCCATGGATTGTAGCCCACCAGGCTCCTCTGTCCCTGGAATCCTCCAGGCAAGAATCCTGGAGTGGGTTGCCATTCCCTTTCCCAGAGGATCTTTCTGACTCAGGGATCAAACCTGAGTCTCTGGCTTTGTAGGCAGATTTTTTACTGTCAGAGCCATAGCTGTGACTTATATGGACCTTTGTCATTACAGTTTACACAAACAGAAAAACAGGAAGCAATTTTATAACAAGTGTTTATCATGGGTCATTATTAGCCAAAGAGGCATAAAGGAGAGTCTCATAAAGGAATGTGATCAGTCTCCATTCAAACACTGCCCAGAGGCAAGCGCAGGTGCTGGTCTTGACCCCTACGCCTGTTGATGGGTGGGGGATACTTCTCCATAGGAAGTAGGTGCTTCAGTCTGTCCTAGGTGAGTGGTTTTCAAGCTAGTGTTTCTTCTGAATCTGTGATCAACAAATAGCCTTCTGAATTTTGCAATATTGCTTAAATATAAGGAGAGATTTGAGGGCATCTTTCTACTGTCAAAAGAAGCTTTTAACATGAATTAACATTATCTTCCTATTAATAGTTATGAGTTTAGTTAATTTTATTCTGCCCTGAGACATTTTTATAACCTTCCACCTATAAGAATGAAAAATGCAGACAAAGTATATGAAATGGGAGTTTTTATAACACTGTTATGAGGCAACAAAGGACCACAATCCATGAGAGGACAAGAAATGAGCTATTTGAGCTCTAGGCTTGCTCTGGTTTGCTGCCTTCAGAGTCTGCAGTCCACAGAGCAGAAAGAAGATATCCCAGTGGTGCCAGACTGACTCCAAGCTGAAATAGAAGCAGCCTGAGTCTTAGGATACAGGGCCAGTGAAGAAGGAGATGTATGGAAAGAGAACTTCAGACACAGGCCAGGGGTCCCCTTGAGTACGAGTCAGCTGAGTGCTTGTCTGGCTCCTGAGGAACATGCTGGGGGCGTGGGAAAGAGCCCCCCAAGAGGACTACAGGGAGCAGTGCCTGGCACAGAGATGGTGCCAGGAACAGGGATTCTTCCCACCAGTCAACCTGGAAGCCCTCAAGGTTCTACACTGAGAAGAGGACCCCGAGGGTTTGGCCTCAGCAATAAAATATAATGATTTCTAAACTAATCACTAGCCAATAAATCTCAAAAGCAAGCCTCAGAAAGATTAAACTGTTTCCCAGCAACATAGCATCACACCCCAGCAAAGCACAAGAATATTTATAGGAAAACAAAGGCATTCGACAACACATAATTTAAAATTCACATCATCCATCAGTCTCAAACTCTATTCCAGAAAAAAAAAAAAAAGAAAAAAACCCACAGTACTTTCAAATGAAGGTAAAATAAAGACTTATTGGATAAAGAAGGGCTTCCCCGGTGGCACTATCGTAAAGAATTTGCCTGCAATGCAAGAGAACTGGGTTAGATCCCTGAGTCAGGAAGATTCCCTGGAGAAGGGTATGGCAACCCTTTCCGATATTCTTGCCTATTGAATTCCAGGGACAAGGAGCCTGGTTGGCTACAGTCCATGAGATTACAAGAAGCCAGACAGGATAGACTGACTAACACTTTCACTTTTTCTTTTATACTTAGAAAAGGTGAAAGAGTTCACCTGGAGTAGAACTCTGCTAATGAGCATACTGAAGAATACTATACAAACAGCAGAAAAATGATACCAAATGGAAATATGGATCTACACACAGAAATAAACAGCCTGAAAGGATGATTCTATGATTAAATATGTAATATTTTGTGGTGCTATTTAAACATCTTTAAAAAAATGATTAACTGTCTTAAGGAAAAAATGGCAATGAAGGGTAGGGTTTACAATAATTGCAAACAAAAATTATATGGCAATAAGAACAAATATATCAGAAGTAGAGAAATGGAATTATATTGGCATGAAGTCCTCATTCTAACTAGCATGGCATAATATAAGTTGAAATTAACCTGTGGTATTCTAGAGATGTATTCTTTAAACCCTCAAAACCCACAACAATATAAAATGAGAGTTTATGCCTAATAAACTAACAAAAAGGAGAAAAGCAAAGATATAAGCATCTGAATGCAGAGTTCCAAAGAATAGCAAGAAGAGATAAGAAAGCCTTCCTCAGCGATCAATGCAAAGAAATAGAGGAAAACAACAGAATGGGGAAGACTAGAGATCTCTCCAAGAAAATTAGAGATACCAAGGGAACATTTCATGCAAAGATGGGCTGGATAAAGGACAGAAATGATATGGACCTAACGGAAGCAGAAGATATTAAAAAGAGATGGCAAGAATACACAGAAGAACTATACAAAAAAGATCTTCATGACCAAGATAACCATGATGGTGTGATCACTCATCTAGAGCCAGACATCCTGGAATATGAAGCCAAGTGGGCCTTAGAAAGCATCACTATGTACAAAGCTAGTGGAGGTGATGGAATTCTGGTTAAGCTATTTCAAATCCTGGAAGATGATGCTGTGAAAGTGTTGCACTCAATATGCCAGCAAATTTGGAAAACTCAGCAGTGGCCACAGGACTGGAAAAGGTCAGTTTTCATTCCAATCCCAAAGAAAGGCAATGCCAAAGAATGCTCAAACTACCTCACAATTGCACTCACCTCACACGCTAGTAAAGTAATGCTCAAAATTCTCCAAGCCAGGCTTCAGCAATACATGAACCGTGAACTTCCAGATGTTCAAGTTGGTTTTGAAAAGGCAGAGGAACCAGAGATCAAATTGCCAACATCTGCTGGATCATGGAAAAAGCAAGAGAGTTCCAGAAAAACATCTATTTCTGCTTTGTTGATTATGCCAAAGCCTTTGACTGTGTGGATCACAATAAACTGTGGAAAATTCTGAAAGAGTTGGGAATACCAGATCACCTGACCTGTCTCTTGAGAAATCTGTATGTAAATCAAGAAGCAACAGTTAGAACTGGACATAGAATGTCACCCTGCTTATTTAACTTCTATGCAGAGTACATCATGAGAAACGCTGGACTGGAAGAAGCACAAGCTGGAATCAAGATTGCCAGGAGAAATATCAATAACCTCAGATATGCAGATGACACCACCCTTAAGGCAGAAAGTGAAGAGGAACTAAAAAGCCTCTTGATGAAAGTGAAAGAGGAGAGTGAAAAAGTTGGCTTAAAGCTCAACATTCAGAAAACGAAGATCATGGCATCTGGTCCCATCACTTCATGGCAAATAGAGGGGGCAACAATGGAAACAGTGAGAGACTTTATTTTCTTGGGCTCCAAAATCACTCCAGATGGTGGCTGAAGCCATGAAATTGAAAGACACTTTCTCCTTGAAAGAAAAATGATGACAAACCTAAACAGCATATTAAAAAACAGAGACAATACTTTGCCAACAAAAGTCAAAGCTTTGGTTTTTCCAGTAGTCATGTATGGATGTGAAAGTTACACTGTAAAGAAAGCTGAGTGTCGAAGAATTGATGCTTTTGAACTGTCGTTGGAGAAGGCTCTTGAGAGTCCCTTGGACTTCAAGGAAATCCAACCAGTCAATCCTGAAGGAAATGAGTCCTGAATATTCATCGAAAAGACTGATGCTAAAGTTGAAGCTCCGATACTTTGGTCACCTGTTGTGAGGAGCCAATTCATTGGAAAAGACCCTGATGCTGGGAAAGATTAGGGCAGGAGGAGAAGTGAGTGACAGAGGGTGGAATTACTGAATGGCATCATCAACTCAATGGACATGAGTTTGAGCAAACCCCTGCCAATGGTGTAGGGCAGGAAGTCCTGGCATGCTGCAGTCCATGAGAGTCACAAAGAGTTGGACAAGACTTAGTGATTGAACAACAATAACATTGAAAAATAGTTTTACACTATATTAAAACTGTATCATCCAGCTATTACATGCTTCAGTAATTATCCAGGGGAACTTAAATTATGTGTCCATGAAATAACTTCTACATTTACGGTCATATCAGCTTCTTTTGTAGTTGCCAAAAATTAGAAGGAAATCGGGCTTTCAACAAGAGCATGGATGCACAGGCTAGTATATGCATGGAATGAAGTCAAATTCAAACAATAAAACAAATGAATAATGACTACAGACATCAATAAATCTCAAAGGAGTCGTTTAGTGAGAGAAGAATCACAGATAAAGAGTACATCCTGGGTGGTTTCATTTTTAAAACTTGTAGTAAACCTGAAACTCACACAACACTGTAGATCAATTATACACCAATAAAAATTTGTCTTTAAATTCTAGAGAATGTAAACCAATTTTAAGTGACAGAGAACAGGTCAGTGGCTGGGGAGGAGATGGGAGAAGGATTGGAGGCAGAGATTATAAAGGGTTTTGAGGAAAGCTTTTGGAGAGACAGATGGGGTCCTTGTCTTCATTGAGGTAATGGTATCAACAGTACATACATATCTCAAAACTTATGAAACTGGACATGTTAAATATGTGCAGTTTATTGTATAGAAATTATACCTGAATAAATATGACAAATAACTTAAATATTCACCAACAAGTAGACCCACTCTTGGTAACCTGAAACAAAAATTTCCTTTCCTGAGCCTGGAGACTGAGGTTTGCACACTGGGTTATGACAATTTTTTTCAGTCCATCCAGGGGCATGGATTTCACTAGACTCACTGTCATCTTCCTTGTGCAACTCACTCCCCTTGAAATCCTGAGGTTTGTGTGTATGATCTATTTTGCCATTTAATTCAAACTTATATGAACTCTAGGAAGATGCTTTCAAGTGCGGCATAATGTAGAGGTGGTGTTAATTAGACAAAACCTGGTGTTATTTATGGTTTGGAAGATTGTCACTTCTGATAAGGTTCTTAAAGGGAAGTTGTTAATTGACTCAAATGGGTCATATTTTTCCTCCAGTGTTATTTTCTTATAAACTTTACCTGCACTGTGTACAAACCATGATTAGAGTGATGTTTTAGTTAAACAAGGTTCTGTCCCTCACCACTTCATATTATGCCAAACTGATATATTTAGAACACCCCAACAGAAGTTGCTGGAATCTCATTTTGTAGTTTATTCATAGAACTGCATCAGGGAGTCTGAAAAAACAATAGCAACTACAACAGAAACAGAACACAGACAAATCAAATGGTACCTCACAGATTTCTACACGGCTTGATTTCTGATTCCCTGGGCACATAAGTTGAAAAATTTTGCTCTTAACAGAAACGTGAGAACATCACACCCAGAATGAAGATACTAAACTGGATTTTGTCCACCAGGATAATTTTGATATTTTGATGTTGTTTCTGATACAAATTACAGGCTTCCCTGATGATTCAGTGGGTAAAGAATGATAATCTGCCTGCAATGCAGGAGAGCTGGGTTTGATCCCTGGGTCGGGAAGATCCCCGGGAGAAGGAAATGACAACCTACTCCAGTATTCTTGCCTGGGGAATCTCCATGGACCGAGGAGCCTGGTGGGTTACAGTCCATAGGGTTGCAAAGGATTCAGTCACGACTGAAGCGACGTATCATGCACTGATACAAATTCCCAACAGTCTGTAAGAATTTTAAAGTACAGACTCTCAGCTGAGTGACAAAGATTAGACAGAGGGTCACCCAACATTTCCCATCTCCCTGGATCCCCGAGAGGTGCATATTTCTCAGACTCTTTTGCAGTTAAATTGGGACAAAGCTTTGGGGAAGGCTAATGGAAAGTGGGCAGAGGCAACCTACAGCATTTCGAGGAACCAATAACTGGCTCCTCTTCCCTGGAAATACTGAAACAACAAAACAGAAGCCACCAAAAGACCTGAGTTATGGCCCATACCCTGTTCCTCAGACTGACTTGTGAGATGGAAATAAACTCACTGTCAGAGAACATTACAAGTTGAGTTGTTACCAAAGAGGAGGGCAGCTTATCTTGAGAAATAACCTTTTTGCAGAAATGTCAGCAGTGGAACTGATATTAAATGAAATTGAAGGTGGGATTCGAGAATAAAAACCAATAAGAAGTGAAGGGATATGTGGTCAACTTTCTAATATCTTTAGATTCCTTTCAGTTGCACTGTCACGCTCAAAATCCCCACGCTCTGTGGTCTTTGTCTCTTAGACACTTTTATGAAACATCAGGATTTCACAAAAAGTAGGTTAAAATTTATGAGGATGGATGCCAGTTTTCTAGTTGTATGTGCTATGTATTTTGCCTTTCCCTCTTGAGTTTTGTTTTGTTTTATTAATAGACTTTATTTTTTAGGACAGTTTTAGGTTTGCAGCAAAAGCAGAAAGTACTAAGAGTTCCCAAACGTTTACTCAGTTCATCACTTCATCTGCTCTATTAGTAACATATTGCCTTAGTGTCGTACATTTGTTATAATTAATAAGCTACTATTGATAGGTTATCATTCACCAAATTCTATAGTTTACATTATGATTCAATTTGTGTTGTACATTTTATGGGTTCTGACAAATGTATAATGAAATGTATTCACCATTACAAATATTTCACTGTTCTAAGATTCTTCAGATTCTTCTGTGTTCCTCTTATACATCTCTACCTCCCCCAAGCCCCTGACAACCTTCAGTCTTTTTACTATTTCTATAGTTCTTCTTTTCCCACAGTTTGTATGGTTAGAATAATACAATGCATATCAATTAGTGGTGTCCATAAACTGATTATGGGGAAGGCAATGGCACCCCACTCCAGTACTCTTGCCTGGAAAATCCCATGGATGCAGGAGCCTGGTAGGCTGCAGTCCATGGGGTCGCTAAGAGTCGGACACGACTGAGCGACTTCACTTTCACTTTTCACTTTCATGCATTGAAGAAGGAAATGGCAACCCACTCCAGTGTTCTTGCCTGGGGAATCCCAGGGACGGGGGAGCCTGGTGGGCTGCCGTCTATGTGGTCACACAGAGTCGGACACGACTGAAGCGACTTAGCATAAACTGATTAAGGGGTATTGGAGTGTCCAGCTGTAAGAGTGGTGTCACCTATTTTCCTCCCACTTCTTTTGGTTATTTATTTTTTATTGTGATAAAATATCCATATCATAAAATATCATCCATATCACCATATTACCTCTACTTAAGACACAATTCACTGCAGACTGTGACTGCAGCCACAAAATTAAAAAACACTTTCTCCTTGGAAGAAAAGCTATGACAAACCTAGGCAGCATATTAAAAAGCAGAGATATCATTTTGCCAACAAAGTCTGTAGAGTCAAAGCTATGGTTTTTCCAGTAGTCCTGCATGGATGTGAGAGCTGAACCATAAAGAAGGATGAGCGCCAAAGAATTGATACTTTTGAATTGTGGTGCTGGAGAAGATGGACAGCAAGGAGATCAAACCAGTCAATCCTAAGGGAAATCATAAACCCTGCATACTCATTGCAAGGACTGAGGCTAAAGCCAAAGCTCCAATACTGTGGCCACTTGGTGTGAAGAGCCGATTCATTGGAAAAGACCCTGATGCTGGGAAAGATTGAAGGCAAGAGGAGAAGAGGATGACAGAGGATGAGATGGCTGGATGACATCACTGACTCAATGGACATGAGTTTGAGCAAACTTGGGGAGATGGTGAAGGACTGGGAAGCCTGCTGTTCTGTAGGTCATGGGGTCACAAAGAGTCAGATACAACTGAGTGACTGAACAACAACGGTTGTGCATTAATCATCTTGGGCTCCAGGTCAAAATAGTATATATCAGGATAGGAATTTATTTCTCAATGTTCTAAAGGTTGAAAGTTTCAGATCAAGGTGCCAGCCTGTTAGATTCCCTGGTGAGGACTCTGTATGGGATTAACTTGAGTCAGGAGACTGAGTAAAGCCGATGACTTTTTCCAGGATGAGTGGGCCTCATCCAATCAGTTGAAGGCCTGAACAGAATAAGAATCTGACTAAGAAAGAATTCTTTCTCTTTGCCTAACTTTGACCTGAGACATCAGGACACTTTGGACTCAGAGTGGACCTATATCACTGGCTTCCCTGAGTCTCCAGCTCGTTAACCACAGATATTGGAATTCTCAGCCTCTACCTTCATGGGATAAAATTCTGTGTGTGTGTGTGTGGTTAGTTTTGTTTTTTTGGATATACCAACCTAATAAAGATTTTCGTAACAAAAATTGTGGTGCTGCTGTAACAAATACAACAAATACCTGATACTTGGGAGTGACTTTGGAACTAGACAATGAGAAGAAGATGGAAGATCTGTGAGGTACATGGTAGAAGACCGTATTGCCATGAATGGACTCTCAGTGGTGATTCTAGTGAGGGCTCAGAAAGAGAGAGGAGGACTGGGGAGAAACCCTCCATCTTCGTCTTCTCAGGGGATACCTAAGTGATCGTGAATAGAATGTTGGTAGAGATGTGGATGGTAAGGCCATTCTGATGGTCTCACGTGAACATGAGGATCAAGTCATCAGACAATGGAGAAGACACGACAAAGTGGCAAATAACTTGCTGAACTGCGCGTATGTGTTCTAGGGTTTTGTTAAGTGAGGAATAGTCAGTGATGAAATTAGATATTTAGCTGAGGAGAGTTCTAAGTAAACTGCTGAAGGAGCAAATTCATTCTTCCTGATGGTTTAAAGTAAAATGTGAAGAGAGCAACGTGAAGAAGAAATTGTTAGGGAAAAAGAATCAGAATCATTAGGTAACTTAAAAAACGGCAGGTGGAGAATGTACACTTAATAAAATTAGAAGCAATAAAGACTAACAGAGGGCTTTCCAGGTGGCTCATTGGTAAAGAATTCACCCGCCAATGCGGGAGAGGCAGGTTCGATCGCTGGGTCGGGAAGATCCCCTGGAGGAAGCAATGGAAATCCAGTATTCTTGCCTGGGAAATTTCAAAAACAGAGGAGCCTGGTGGGCAACTGTCCATGGGTTGCAGAAGAGCTGGACATGACTTAGCGACTGAGCATGCATGCATGCAGGCTAACATGCTCAAATGTAAAAAAAGAAAACCTTATGATTTTTTAAAATCCATGCTTATAAATTTAAAAACCAAGATGAAATTATTTTTCAAGATATGTAAATTAACATTTTATATTATTTAGGAGTTTAGTTCAGTTCAGTTGCTCAGTTGTGTCTGATTCTTTGCGACCTCATGGTCTGCAGCACACCAGGCCTGCCTGTCCATCACCAACTCCTGGGGCTTGCTCGAAGATGCTGAACCTAAAGTAATAGTACTGTAGAAAAAAACTGAGGTGGTTTTTAAAAAATCTACATTCCCCCTCACACTAAATAAATAAATTCTAGACAGTTTCATAGATGATTTTGGCAGACTTTTAAACAAGACATAATCTCTCTTAGAGCACAGATTAAAAAAGGAAAGCAATAAGTTTTTTTGTATGCAGTGCCATTACTCTGACACAAAGTCAGACAGACCACACATATACCAAATTCTTAGACTGATATCACCATGAATAATAATGCAAACATTTCAAATGAGATATGAATACTTACAGTAGAGTAAAATCAATATAAAATATTTGAAATCCATTAAATATTTCATAAGATATTAAAGGATAAACATACCTCTGCAAGAGCTAAAATGGATTTGATAAAATACCTTCAAATGAATACTTGGCTGTTGTTATGACATGAATGTGTGTGTGTGTGCATGTGTGTGTGCGTGTGTGTGTGTGTGTGTGCATGTTTCACCCCACAGTTAATATGTTTACTAGGTAGACATTAGAAGCACAACCAATGAAAGTCATGAGTAAAATAAGGATGGGCACAGTTACCTTAATTTTTTATTATTATTCTTCCTGAGATACTATTATTAGAATAAGAAAAAATGGTTCACAAACTTTGGTTTCATAAAGACTCTAAAAAGACATTTTATAGTTAACTCTTAAACGTGCTGTTTGATTGTACAGCATGTGCTGAAACATTTATTTTAAAAAATTATGAAAATATCTTTTTAAAATGTAAAAATATATACTTTTGGGAGTTAGTTTTGGTTTTTTGTTTTTTTAACCTATGTTAAATAAACACTAGGCTTGACAACTGAAAGAAAACTTAGTTTGAATCCTAATTTCTACATAAATGGACAATACATACTATTTAATGACAAAAAATGAGAGGTTGCATTCCAAAGGATAAGATGTTACTTAGAATTAAACTGTTTTGGGTAAAAAGAGCATCGGTCATTCCTACTCTGATCTTATTTTCCTGTCTAATGAGACATAACATGAGATCATGTTTGTATAATATATAATCAGCTAAACCTTGTGTATCAAACCACAGTTACTGTGCCACTTTATTTTGAAGTTATAGATCCTCTAATGGCATTATTCCATTTTAGGAAAACAGTTTTACATGTTTTTGGAGTTAACCACCCAACAAACTATTACATATGCATGTCAAGGGATTGCCCAAATGCTGGCATACTGATATTAGAAGCAACTTAAATAATTTATCACCCTCTTAGTTGGTACAACATGTTGGCCTTTCAGCAGGACTTATACATATGTTCAGCTATAAAATGCAAAACTCTGTGGAATTAGCTAAGAAGTGGTGACAGTTAAGCTTGCTGTCACAGAAGGCATGGGTGGGGGAGGGGGAGCAAAAAGCCTTCTGGAAATGAAGTTTTCAGCACCCAAGATGTTGCTATAAATACTTTACAATAAGCATTTTCTTCTCCACTTTATAGCTTTAGAAACTGGCAGTCGAAGAGCCAATAAAATTTTTACACTTTCTGGAGGATCCCCAACACTCAAAATCACCCATAAAGAGCTAGAAATTCTGACACAGATCCTTCTGACAAAGGATATTTACAAAGAAATTATAAAACCAAGGCAAATGAAAAAAAAAAACAAAACCCAAACTATTATTTTGGGCCAGAGACACCTGTGTTCTTCAATTGTTATCTTTGCTGTACCAATTTTCCCTGTGTCCTTATAGGCAGCAGTCACATGACTAGCCACGTGACATGTCCATAGTTCCGAAAGGACTTTGTTTCCCTTCCATCCTGAAGAATAAGGGAACTGGCATGATGCCCTGAGACTTATTTGTTATCTTCCCCCAGAGATCCAGAAGCTGCTTATGTCCGAAGGTCACTCTGGAGCCTGGGCCACAGAGAGGGACAGAGCATATAAGGCATGAAGAGTGACTGATGAATAACCTTCTGTCTTGGGATTCCAAAGTTATCACCTGGTCCTTTCTGATCAATACACATCTCTGCCCCGTATCTGTTCCATATCCACACACAACCTGCCTTCACAGAGTGCTTTCACGTGCCAGGTTCAATAATGACTTATGAAACCATGAACCGCTAAGGAAGAAGATGTGAGTTGCCCACTATGTTCACCCATTACATGTGAAGCTGCCTCCATGATGTACCGGGAAGCTCCCCCTTGAACTCCTGCACTCCCTCCTGTTCAGTGCAGCCCACACCATTGGAACTTCCTCTTTGTCTCTTCATGACACAGTAGTTTAAATGTAATTAGTATGATTTATTTTATAGTAACACGATAGTTTTGCAATGCTACATCCAACATTAAACACACACACACACAAATTCTAAAATGTCAGATATAAGTGGGGTACAGTATGTGAATGGTTACCCTGACAGCCACACTCTACTCCCTGTTGTTCAGAATATCACACTGTGAAATCTCGTGTCATGTTCTAGGAGCATCATGATAACACAGACACAGAAAAATCACATCAGTGATTAGACAAGGGTATGATTTAGAAGGGAATGAGGCAAGAAGTCTCTCTTAATCTCTTAATTGAAAGAAACTGGAATAAGGGCTCGATGAAGAAGAAAAAATTCTCGAATGTTCTCTAGACTAGTTTAGGTCTCCCTGCTTTACTTTCTCACAATTCTCTGTATCTCTTTATAATTAATAACAAATTCAATGACTATTTGCATAGTTATCTGCTTAATATTTGCCCTTTTTAGTAGAAGATTAGTGAAGGAAAAGACATCATGTCTTCACCACTGTGCTTGTTTATTTTACCTACATATCGCGGGACAGAGTAAGTGCCCAATATAGCTGTGACTTTGGAATTTATTAGGAATATAGGTAGACACTACAACCATGAATAGACAGTTGAAAAGAAAATTGAGTTCTGGCAGCAAAGAAGTGAAAGCACCTCAGATGTTGGTCTTCACCCCAGCTTCACAGTGCAGGGAGGCTCCGGACTCAGACAATCAAGCAGACATCACAAAGAACGCTTTACATTCACTACAAACGAGAACCTTGTAACTGAGTTTATCTGCAGGTGGAACACAACACATCTTCATCACAGGATTTGATAAAGAGACTGGCTTATGGGAAACTGGAAACAAGGAGGCTGAATTAACGCAAGTCATCAGAAACCAGCTAACACTACCTAATCATGGTTTAGGAAACACTACAGATACTGAAGCCTGAGGAAATTTACAAATAGGCATAGAAACAAAGAATTTAACATGGGGATGACTGAGCTCAGTGTAGCTTTTGAGAGTGTCAGATTTCCACTTAATTATCAGACAATGTTGTGAGGAAGGAAGTGAATACCTGCGGACTGATGCCATTAACACATAGGAACATTCCAGAAAGTGTCTAAAGATGAGGACCCTTGGGTTCCATTCTTCCTCTGTCACCGATTTGTTACATGGCTTGAGGTCAGTGATTTCACCTTGCTGAGTCCATATTTCCTTACCTTTAAAATTAAGGAATGAATTGAGATGATCTGTCTCTTTATGATTTATTAATAACAGCTTATGAAAGACAACAGTTATGTAGTCAATGCCACAGATGTCATTTAATCCTATGCAACCAGAGCTGTACTAGCCATAGAGAGAATTATGGGAGGATGGTGGAGAGAAGAGAAAGCTGGTGAGAAGAGATAAATGCTTCCTATAATCCCAGATACTGTAGCGTTATCAGGAAAATGGTTCATTTATTACCTGCTTTCATGTAGGAAATGCACACTGTGGTAGCACTCCGTCAATGTTTAAGTGAAACTGATGAGCCAAAGTCTGATTTTTCATTTCTTGACATTTCCTCAGATTGGAACCTGTAGCTTAGATGCCTCACTGGTGATCAGTAGTTGTAGAGTAGGAAGTAATCAAGGACACAGGAAAACACATACCATAAAGGTTTTCAGAGTTCTTCTGAAAATTTCCATATTCCTAGTTAATATAGTTATCTCCACTCGCCAATGTACTTATTTAATGTAGGAATAACACAAGGACATCCACCCTCAGTGAACTTTCTAGTGCACAGCATAGGGCTGTGGACTAACTGTAGGCATGGAGCTGTACAGAAGATTCTACCACTGATTTCTCTCTCAGAACTGAAACTTCGTAAACGCTGAATTGTAACTCTCCCTCCTTCCTCTTCCCAACCCCTGTCAACCACCAGTATAGTCTCCGCATCTAGGAGTTTGAATATTGTTCATTTAAGTGGAGTCAAGCAGTATTTGTCCTGTGTCTGGCTTATTTCACTTAGCATAATGTCCCCTAGGTTCTTTTATGTTGTTACATATGACAGGATTTCCTGCTTTTTTTTAAAGATGAATAATAATCATATGTATAAGACATTTTTCTTACCCATTCTTAAGTTGATGGACATTTAGATTGCTTTCATATGTTGGGTATTGCAAATAATGTTGCAATGAACATGGGAACCCAGGTACTCTCTTCAAAATCCTGATTTAAATTATTTTAGATACATACTCAGGATCGGGGTTACTGGGGAATTGTATATTCATATTCAGAATAACAAAAGTGGATCCTTGTCTTACATCATTAACAAACTTCAACTCAAAGGGCTTAAATGTAAGACCTAAAACTCCAAGAAAAAAAATATATAATGGCATTGATCTAGGCTATTATTTATTGGATATGACTCCATAAGCACAAGCCACAAGGCACAAATAGACACGTGCACTGCACCAAACTGGACAGCAGCTGCCCAGCAAGGGAAACAATCAAAAGAGTGAAAAGACATCCCGAAGAGCGGGAAAAAATATGTACAAAACATATATCTGATAAAGCATTAATTTCCAAAACAGAGAAGGAACTCCTTTTCTTTACAAGGGTGAAAAATCAAAAACCTGATTATAATCTGGGTAACGTTCTGAATAGACATTTCTCCAAAGACACACAAATGGCCAACAGATATATGAAAATATATACTCAATGTCACTCATCATCAGGAGGACGTAAATCAGTATCAGAATAAGATATCATCTCAGGTCTGCGAGGATGGCTATTGTTAAAACACACACACAATAAGAAGTGATGAGGAGGATGGGGAGAACTTAGAACACGTATACACTTGGAGGGAATGTAAATTGGTACAGCCATTATGGAAAAGAGTATGAAAGTGCTTCAAAAAATTAAAAATAGAACAACCTTATGATTGTCAATATATTTTAGATCTTGCCAAAAGACTGATTCTTCTTCCCATACCAGGTACAGTCAGTGTATGCATCTGTGAGTGTGTGTATGCACTGATCTAGGACATATCACTGACATGTAAAGATCACATGGAAGCGAGTTTGTCTCTTGCTGTCCCTGTTTCTCTCCAATACATATATGGCTTTCCCTCATATAAGGTGTAGGGAGAAAAACAGGGCAATAAACTAAGAATTAGTTGACCTGGTTTCTCATAGAATCATTACTAATTGTTTCAAGGATGTATGCCAGGACCACCCACGCTGAACTGCCTTTATTAACTTTCCCTTTGACATTATGTAGTTGGTGTATATTAAGAAATTTAATAAATATAACCCTGTGAAACTCATTGTTGCATTTATTATTATGAGGATGTTTCTGAAGATAATATTTGGCATATTATACATGGTTTATTTTGTGAAGACCCAGGGGATATATTTCTCTATTATAATTATAGAGAACAGTTGTGCTTATTTTGAACACTCCTTTTTTTTTTTCATAAGAGCAATGCAATTTATTCTATTTCTTCTTTCTCTTTGATTCCATAAGATCCCCTTGTATCCAACCTCTAACAACGATGTAAGCTTCATAATATAAAGACTGCATACGGCTTTAGTTAGTAATGTTTGCCAGACAACCAATTAGAGTCTTCAATCCAGCTTCAGAAGAATTTATTATAGGGAATCTAAGTACTTGAAGAAAATTAAGGGCAGAAATGTCTGGTTACAATTGGTCTTTGGGAGCCATTCAGAACCAAGTCAATCATTCTTGCCAATTATCCCTGAGACCGAAAGGTTTTTCGTTTCCGTGTATGCATTTTATTATACTTTCTAGATTCTCTCTCTTTTTTTTTTTAAGTAAGATAGAAGTTAGTAAATCAAACATGTGAATTAATTTAGATCACCTCTTTAATGGCTTCCCAGGTGGCTCATTGGTAAAGAACACACCTGCCAATGCTGGAGACCTGGGTTCAATCCCTGGGTCAGGAAGATTCCCCGGAGAAGGGAATGGCAACCCACTCCAGTATTCTTGCCTGGAGAATCCCATGGATGGAGGAGCCTGCTGGGCTACAGTCCATGGGGTCGCAAAGAGTCATACAGGACTGAGAATGCACACAGGTACTTCTTTGACATCAGTTTTATAATGTCCTAAATAATTATATTTTGGTAGTTTTTAGGTTTTTCTTTAACAATCATGTAGCTCTTAAAAAAAAAAAAATCTTACCTAAAATCCAATATACAAAAGAAATAAAAGATAACACAAAGTCCCCTCCCCCAGGTTATATCCATAGACCCATAATCTTATAATCCCACTCCTGAAACTAAGTGGAATAAGTCTCAGTTCACAGGAGGCAAAGCATGGACTACCTCTGGTTCATTCCTCTGTGGTCTCGATCACATTTACATGGTGGGAGCTGTGGGGTCATACTCTGGAAAAGAGAGCCTGTGAATAGAGAATTCCTAGCTTCTAAAATGTCTATTAAACACACATTGGTTTTCTTACCCCATCATCTTTCTTACATTCCATGATGTCTCACAGGTATTTCCATGACCAGCCTTGAATCCTCCTTTTTGAACAGAGACATGATAAATCAATTGCATGACCTAGGTTAAGTTGCCTCTTTATACTTCAGCTCTACAAAGCACAAAATGAAGTTGCTTAGATAAAGCACTTTAAAAATATCCATATAGCCTATACATAGAAATCCAATATAGAAAGAAAACAAAAGGTTTAATAAAGCAACTGAGTGGGAAGTCGAGAGATCCATCTAACCCCTCCATATCTCTCTTGGTACCTCATGCATCACTACTCCTGAAAATAATCAATAAAGTTAATTCTAAGCATAGGGATCTAGTTTTCAGACTTGAGAGAGACTGATAAAGATTAAAAGGAAAATATAAGGGGAATGCTATGGCATCATGGCTATATTTATAGGCATAGATTTGACAGTATGAACTCATTCATCTTCAAGAAACTCATTATCTGATATTATCTACATGACAAGCCTTGGATGAAACCAGAATCTTTCATTTATTTTAGTAACCCAACATCTTTTGCATTCACTGGTACTGAGTCTAAAATGTCTCTCAGTTTTTTTTTTTTTTTTTCTTCAATGCAAAGACACATGATCTAGTGATAATATGAATGATGTGAAAAACAGTCAACTAAATTCTCATGTCACCTCTAGAGGAACATCCTTTCAGGTATCAGACACCTTGCTGAACCTCCACGAAGAAGGGACAGCTTCCAGTTATGGATCATGTCATGCAATCTGCTTCAAAGTTGTTGACTAATCAACCCAATGCACCCAAGAATGATTCCAACCAGAATTAATGGTATATGCTCTAAACTTTGGGCTATGGTTTCAAACAGGAAAGTATTATTCTCAGAATGAAAAAGTAAAAATCAAATGTGGAATCCAAAATGTTCCTGATAGGAAGTTGAAAGAATTTTAAATATGCACATTTTAATTATTCTCTGACTTACAGCCGCTCTTGAGATGGATGGGAAGGTATAGGGTTCAGAGTTTTCAGGGAGCAGAGGGTTTTCAATGGCCACCATAGAGAATGAAGGGACAGTTGGCTAAGAAAGCACAGTAACTCTTCACTGCTTGGAGGTTGAGGACTTTAAGGGTGGGATGGAAAAGAGGTGGAAAGTTAAATTCAACTGCAAAGTTAAATTCCTGGGAGGTGAGGACAGTGAGTAGAGAAGTTAGAGATGCTGGCAGGTGAGATGTCAGCAGAAGCACCACAGAACCTGACAGCTGAGTACGGAGGGAACTGCAGGCAGGAGAAACTGGCATGGGGATCTTGTTCCCCAACCTTGAAGTTCCCTGCACCCCCTCCTTTTATTGCTTTCTATGGAGGCTTCATCACACAGACATGACTGATTAACTCATCATAACTGGCAATTAAATGAACCTCTAGACACTCTCCCCTCCCTGGAAATCAGGGGTTGGGCTGGAAGTTCCAACTCTCTATTCAAGGTTGGTTCCCATTCGGAAAGTCACCTCACTAGCACAAAACCAGTTTTGGTGGAAAGCTATGACTAACAAGACATCCCCATTTATGGTAGTGTCATCTGAAATTTACATGGCTCTTGGATATTATAAAATGGCTTTCATCTTAGTGAACTCCAGGTTGGCAGATTGGTTCCATGTTCTTCCCCTTTTATAGAGATGATGGGTATCTAGGCAGAAGTCGTAAATATGGTTACCTATCCTAGCTGAGAATTAACTGAGACCCCATTCGATACTACCTCCCAGGATACCCGGGCTCCAGTTCTACACAAACCAAGGAAAGGGGGTATTCCCTGTGGTGAGTCCATGACTTACAGAAGTTTCATAGACCAATCTCAGCCCTGCCCTTTGGACTAATTCCACACTTAACACTCATGATTTAAAGGCAGCTGCTAGGCCCCTTGTAAGACATCTATTTCCAAAAATCAACATTTATGGTTCATTTTCCCATCTGGACATCCATCATCACCTCGGTGTGTGCAATCTTCAGCTTCTTTATGGTTCTTTATGCATTGATTTTAACATTTAGACCCAGGGACAATTAATACCATCTAAGATGGGGTGGCATTTAGTTCAAGCAGTTGACTCATGAACATAGTTAGTTAAAACCTCTGAGGCTTTTTTTAAAATACCCTGTCCAGAAGCCAGATTTATCCCCTCACTAAATGTCTCTACACAGTCACAGTGAGATGGGGCAGTGTGGAAAAAAATCAGACCTGGCAGTCAATGTGTCTCCTTAAAAATGTTACCCAAACAAATAGAGATCCAACAAATCAGAGCTCAAAGCATTTATAATCAAATGAAACAAATTAAAAAAGAAAAGAAGCCATTAATCTATATATGAGAGAACTACAACACCTCAATGAACAGCCTATGTATATATTTGTGATTTCAAAAAAAGCATTTCATCTCTTACTCTAGTAGCTGAATAAATAAATCATTACTGTAATTCTAAAACTGAGAAATATTAGAATATTTTTATACTAGGATAGAATGTGATAGGAATTCTATCTTTTGTAATTAAGTTTTGCAATGTATTGAATTTTGGAAATACATGAAATTATTTAATATCCTTAACTAAGTAGTATAGTAGTATATATGCTATTTAGAAACTCAGGGAATAAATTTTAGTAAAATTTTGCATTGCTATGTTTAAACTTAGATACTCACATAAATGTTGCTTATACCACATATGTAATTTTTTTTAAGAGAGCATTAATTCCTAATTACATTCTATCCTAGTCCCTGGTAGCTCAGATGGTAAAGAATCTGCCAGCAATGTGGGAGACCTGGATTCCATCCTGGGTTGGGAAGATCCTCTGGAGAAGGAAATGGCAAGCCACTCCAGTATTCTTGCCTGGAGAATCCCCATGGACAGAGGAACCTGGTGGGCTGCAGTGCATGGGTTTGCAAAGAGTCAGACATGACTAAGCAATTAACACACATAGCTTTTTTTTGTTGTTGTTGTCTCTTTATTTTTAAGGTTGAGGTATAATTGATGCATAACATTTTATTAGTTTGTATATTTCAGTTTAATATTTCAAAAAGAAACCCTACATCAATAACTTTGTATGCAAACACAGCTCCAAATAATGTAATATAATTTACTTACTGCTTGAAAACCTTAGGCAGAGATAATCCAAAATTCCAGCACCTAAGACTGTGAGGACTAAAAAGATGATCCTAACTGCATAATAAAAGATACTATGCCTCCAACTCACATTACTGAGTAGACATTTTCTCTTTATAAAAGTTCAGTTCAAAGAAAAGTCTCAAAGCCCTGCATCTCTCAGTTTTATAAAATAATTATGATATGTTTGAAAACCAGTGATTGCAAACTTTCTCATGTTTCTTCTTAGAAACACAGTTTTGATTTCACTGTTGAAAACCAGTGCATATTTCATGACTGTTAATTTGAGAACAGGGCTTCCCAGGTGGCACAGTCTTTATCTGTCTGCCAATGAAGGAGAGGCACAGTACACAGGTTTGATCCCTGGGTCGGGAAGATCCCCTGGAGGAAGGCATGGCAACCCACTCCAGTATTCTTGTCTGGAGAATCTCATGGGCAGAGGAGCCTGGCGGGTAACATTCTAGCTGACAACAAGGAAAGTAAAATGCCTTCACCCCAAAGTAAAGGGTAATAATGGGGAGAAACAACGTGGGAGTGCACAGATCAAAGGATATTTGGAGCCAGTGAGGCTGGCACTCACTTTTAAAGGAGGGTGTTGGTGGGGCAGTGGTAAAAGGATCCACCTGCCAGTGCAAGAGACACAGGTTTGACCCCTGGGTCAATTAGATCACCTGGAGAATTGAATGGCGACCTACTCCAGTATTCTTCCCTGGAAAATTCCATGGACAAACGAGCTTGGTGGCTATAGTCCATGGGGTCCCAAAGGGTTGGACATGACTGAGTGACTAGCCTAGCCTCTTATTGGGTAGCATGAACAGAGACCATTCTTAATTTGAAAAAGTATGCCCTGGTGTTTATGAGCCTCTGGTTTGTAATCTTGGATGAATCCTAAATGTACTATGTGCTCAAAAATAATGTACCTTTTTTTGTATTAAGGGTAGATTTATCTCAAATAAATGTCTTTATTTGTAGATGTCAAGCTTGTTTATTCAGGATATCATAAGCAATCTACAGATATATACTAGAACTAGTGAGTGAATTTAGTAAGGTTGTAAGGTTAATACAAAAATGTGTGTTCTAGCAGCAAACAACTGAAAAATAATGAATAATTCTCTTTAAACTGGAATCAAAAAACATTATACATTTTGGAATACGCTTAACAAATGAAATACAAGACCTCTGCATTGACATCAATGCAGAGTATTAATAGAGATGTAGGCACGGTTGGGAAGCCTCGGTATTTGTTATTTGTCATTGGTCTATAAATTGATTGATATACAGGTTCAAGGCAATCACAATAAAAATTCAAACAGACTTTTGTGGAAACTGTCAAACTTATTCTAATGTTTATATGTATCCAAATGACCTAGAATAGTGAAAGCAATTTTTAAAAAGAACAAATTTGAGGTATTTAAATGGGCTCATTTTAAGACTTGTGAAGATTCAAGAAACCAGAAAGTGGCACACTGACTAAAGTAGAGACAGGCAGACTAATCAAGATCACTTAGAGGAGAAATAAATCCACAGACTCGGACAATTGCCTGGTGAGGTGCCAAGAAAAGTCACTGGGGGAAGAAAAGCATCTTCAACAAGAAAATGGTGGGAGAACAAATTCATGCAAAATGAATCCTGGACTGAAATATAAAAATCTAAAACTACAAATTTTCTAGAAGGAAATGCAAGGTAAAATAAAATTTAAAAAAATAAAAATAAAAATAAAAATAAATCCTTTCTAAAAAAAAAAAAAAAGAACTCATGTGATTAAATTGGGCCCACTGGATTGCCCACTGGATTAATCCATTATCATTTCTCAAGGCCATAAAAGAAAAAAAAAAAAAAAAAGAAATGCAAGGAAAAACTTTGGAACTCTCTTTAGCAAGGATTTTGGAAGATGGGTAAAAAATGCATTAAGTATTGATGAACCTGATAAGCTGAACTATGTCAATAAATTTTTACTATGAAAGCACTATAAAGAAAAAGTCAAACCACAGTATGGGATCCCTTTTCAAAATATGCATATGTGATAAAGGATTTTTATATGGAACTCTTACAACTCAACAATATGAAGACAGTAAAATAAATGGGAAAACATTTGAACAGATGCTCTTCAAAAGAAGATATGAGAATGGCTAATAAGCATATCAAGTTTATTTACTATGTTTGTTATCAGGAAAATACAAATTGAAACCTCAAACAAATGCCACTCTACATCCATTCAGTTCAGTTCAGTTCAGTCGCTCAGTCGTGTCCGACTCTTTGTGACCCCATGAATAGCAGCATGCCAGGCCTCCCTGTCCATCACCAACTCCTGGAGTTCACTCAAACTCAGGTCCATTGAGTCAGTGATGCCATCCAGCCATCTCATCCTCGGTAGTCCCCATCTCCTCCTGCCCCCAATCCCTCCCAGCATCAGAGTCTTCCAATGAGTCAACCCTTCGCATGAGGTGGCCAAAGTATTGGAGTTTCAGCTTTAGCATCATTCCTTCCAAAGAAATCCCAGGGTTGATCTCCTTCAGAATGGACTGGTTGGATCTCCTTGCAGTCCAAGGGACTCTCAAGAGTCTTCTCCAACACCACAGCTCAAAAGCATCAATTCTTCAGCACTTAGCCTTCTTCACAGTCCAACTCTCACATCCATACATGACCACAGGAAAAACCACAGCCTTGACTAGACGGACCTTAGTCGGCAAAGTAATGTCTCTGCTTTTGAGTATACTATCTAGGTTGGTCATAACTTTTCTTCCAAGGAGTAAGCCTCTTTTAATTTCATGGCTGCAATCACCATCTGCAGTGATTTTGGATGTGTCAAATTAAAAACCCAATAATGCCAAGCATTAATAAGGACAGGGGGCAACTGGAACTCTCATACACACTGATGAGAATTTTAACAACTACAGCATCTGTGGAAAATACTCTGACACTTGCTTAAGAAGTTAAATATGCTCTTAGTATTTACCTCAGTAATTCACATTTTTTTTAATTTCCCAAGAGAAATAAAAGCATATACCCCCAAAATACTGTGCACACATGTTTATTTATGATAACTCTAAACTGTAAACAAATGTATATCAACCAGTGAATGCATATAAAAACACAGCAGAACACTATATAATAGAATATTACCTAGTAATAAAAGAATGAACCACTGATACATATAACCAGTCTGCTTATTAAGAGAAGCCAACTGAAACAGTGTGCACCATATGATTTGTGCAGTGCTGGGCTCAGGTACGAAATCATGTCTGACTCTTTGTGACCTCATGGTCTGTAGTCTACCAGGCTCCCCTGTCCATGGGATTTTCCAGGCAAGAATACTGGAGTAGGTTGCCGTTACCTCCTCCAGGGGATCTTCCTATCCCAGGGACTGAATTTGCTTCTCCTGTTTTCCTGCATTGACAGGCAGGTTCTTCACCACTGAGCCACCTGGGAAGCCCACACCATATAATTCTGCTTATGTAAATTAGAAAATTTAAACTAATTGATGGTGACATCAAGCAGATTGCTGGTGACCTGGGGCTAGGTGGAAAGCAGGCTGGACCACCTAAGTTCTTTTGAGGGAAACACTTTATACCTGGTCTATGATAATAACACCCTGAGTATGCATGCATCTCAAAGTCATCCTTTTAAATGATGCAATTTAATGCACATAAATTATTTCAATAAAGCTGAATTTTTTAAAAGCAAAGCTAAAAGAAAGTCAAATACAAGATTGAATATAACCTAAAATAACAACAATGTAAAAGCCCAGTGACCCTGGTGAGGGAGTGGGTAGGTGGAGAATTATAATGAAGATTCTTGTAACATTACAAGGATGGTTTTGTTTTTTTTTTCTGTGTTCCAACAGTTAAAAATCATTTTACAATTTTAATCACTATTAATAGTGATGACGTTGAGAACACCACGCAGAACACTAAGTCCTCTGTGCTCTCATGGGAAGACTGTTCCTGCATCGAGAGAAAGGGAGCAATTTGACTGAAGGAAATATTTAGGTTGATTTTTATACTGGTGCGAGAAGGTTCTGTCACCATTCCTTCATGGATGATAAAGTGCTCACATTGGAAAACCAGACAGATAAACAAAAATCACTGTTGACTGGATGGGTTGCTGGGAAAAAGAAGGCTTGGAATACTGCTCCCTGAAAAAAAGAAAAGTGTCAGTTGCTCAGTCTTGTCCAACTCTTTGTGACCCCTTGGACTACAGCCCACCAGGCTCCTCTGTCCATGGGTTCTCCAAGCAAGAATACTGGAGTAGGTAGCCATTCCCTTCTCCAAGGGATCTTCCTGGCCCAAGGATTAAACTGCACCGCACATAGATTCTTTACCATCTGAGCTACCAGGGACCTGAGGTTGCGCTAAACATCAAAGTGGACTCTAGGCAAGAAGCAGTAAGGGAAGACCAGAGCTTGCTGGTGACAGCGAGATGGAAAGGTAGTGAAGCACTGAAGAGGTGAAGACAGCGCCCCTCTAAACAACTCTGCAAAATGCAAGTGTTTACGGTGGGGTACCACTTTTAGAGTCAGAAGAACATTGTAAGTTCCGTTGGTGGTGTCACAATTAAGAGTGTGATAAATGATATATCTCAGGGCCAGAGGAAAACGACTCAATTGCTACATTAGAAGTATTAGGACACTGAAGAAAATAGCTTAAATAGTTAAATAAAAAAGTTAATGCCTGGGAATATTAAAGGAAACTCTTTGGTCTTGGATTTCACGGACACCGGTTAGGGAGGAAGAAGAGAAAATACAGTTGCTGTAATCATCTCATGTTGGTGTAGGCAATGGATGAACATGAAGTCTAGCCTTTATTAAAATGCACACATGAAATTCACTAATATTTATGACAATTTTATTTACCAGTGGCAACAGAGTATTACTGGGTAAACCATTGAGGAAGAGTATTTTCTGTTTTAAAAATAACTGACTTTAGGAAAGCACAAGGAAAAATTTACAATCTCCTTTCTCCTTTTAAGAGACAATTTGAGGAAATTAACTCAACTGAAGTGTCAAATTAAAAACCCAATAATGCCAAGCATTAATAAGGACAGGGGGCAACTGGAACTCTCATACACACTGATGAGAATTTTAACAACTACAGCATCTGTGGAAAATACTCTGACACTTGCTTAAGAAGTTAAATATGCTCTTAGTATTTACCTCAGTAATTCACATTTTTTTTAATTTCCCAAGAGAAATAAAAGCATATACCCCCAAAATACTGTGCACACATGTTTATTTATGATAACTCTAAACTGTAAACAAATGTATATCAACCAGTGAATGCATATAAAAACACAGCAGAACACTATATAATAGAATATTACCTAGTAATAAAAGAATGAACCACTGATACATATAACCAGTCTGCTTATTAAGAGAAGCCAACTGAAACAGTGTGCACCATATGATTTGTGCAGTGCTGGGCTCAGGTACGAAATCATGTCTGACTCTTTGTGACCTCATGGTCTGTAGTCTACCAGGCTCCCCTGTCCATGGGATTTTCCAGGCAAGAATACTGGAGTAGGTTGCCGTTACCTCCTCCAGGGGATCTTCCTATCCCAGGGACTGAATTTGCTTCTCCTGTTTTCCTGCATTGACAGGCAGGTTCTTCACCACTGAGCCACCTGGGAAGCCCACACCATATAATTCTGCTTATGTAAATTAGAAAATTTAAACTAATTGATGGTGACATCAAGCAGATTGCTGGTGACCTGGGGCTAGGTGGAAAGCAGGCTGGACCACCTAAGTTCTTTTGAGGGAAACACTTTATACCTGGTCTATGATAATAACACCCTGAGTATGCATGCATCTCAAAGTCATCCTTTTAAATGATGCAATTTAATGCACATAAATTATTTCAATAAAGCTGAATTTTTTAAAAGCAAAGCTAAAAGAAAGTCAAATACAAGATTGAATATAACCTAAAATAACAACAATGTAAAAGCCCAGTGACCCTGGTGAGGGAGTGGGTAGGTGGAGAATTATAATGAAGATTCTTGTAACATTACAAGGATGGTTTTGTTTTTTTTTTCTGTGTTCCAACAGTTAAAAATCATTTTACAATTTTAATCACTATTAATAGTGATGACGTTGAGAACACCACGCAGAACACTAAGTCCTCTGTGCTCTCATGGGAAGACTGTTCCTGCATCGAGAGAAAGGGAGCAATTTGACTGAAGGAAATATTTAGGTTGATTTTTATACTGGTGCGAGAAGGTTCTGTCACCATTCCTTCATGGATGATAAAGTGCTCACATTGGAAAACCAGACAGATAAACAAAAATCACTGTTGACTGGATGGGTTGCTGGGAAAAAGAAGGCTTGGAATACTGCTCCCTGAAAAAAAGAAAAGTGTCAGTTGCTCAGTCTTGTCCAACTCTTTGTGACCCCTTGGACTACAGCCCACCAGGCTCCTCTGTCCATGGGTTCTCCAAGCAAGAATACTGGAGTAGGTAGCCATTCCCTTCTCCAAGGGATCTTCCTGGCCCAAGGATTAAACTGCACCGCACATAGATTCTTTACCATCTGAGCTACCAGGGACCTGAGGTTGCGCTAAACATCAAAGTGGACTCTGGGCAAGAAGCAGTAAGGGAAGACCAGAGCTTGCTGGTGACAGCGAGATGGAAAGGTAGTGAAGCACTGAAGAGGTGAAGACAGCGCCCCTCTAAACAACTCTGCAAAATGCAAGTGTTTACGGTGGGGTACCACTTTTAGAGTCAGAAGAACATTGTAAGTTCCGTTGGTGGTGTCACAATTAAGAGTGTGATAAATGATATATCTCAGGGCCAGAGGAAAACGACTCAATTGCTACATTAGAAGTATTAGGACACTGAAGAAAATAGCTTAAATAGTTAAATAAAAAAGTTAATGCCTGGGAATATTAAAGGAAACTCTTTGGTCTTGGATTTCACGGACACCGGTTAGGGAGGAAGAAGAGAAAATACAGTTGCTGTAATCATCTCATGTTGGTGTAGGCAATGGATGAACATGAAGTCTAGCCTTTATTAAAATGCACACATGAAATTCACTAATATTTATGACAATTTTATTTACCAGTGGCAACAGAGTATTACTGGGTAAACCATTGAGGAAGAGTATTTTCTGTTTTAAAAATAACTGACTTTAGGAAAGCACAAGGAAAAATTTACAATCTCCTTTCTCCTTTTAAGAGACAATTTGAGGAAATTAACTCAACTGAAATGATTTCCTTTAGCAATCTTAAAAATTTAAAAGGTCCTGTCAGCAAGTTTATAAACCAGGCAGATTCAGCAGACTAATCTGTTGGCTTTGAGTAAAGCAGAGCATTATCTCAAGACCGATTTTGCCAATTAGTGGCTCTGATACCCGGGGTACCTTGTTTACGGTCTTGGAGGTGCAGCTTTCTCCTCATGAATATGTGGGCATTGCCTAGCATAATTTTAATAATTTAATGAGTAAACTGGGGTAAAATACCTGATGGAATGTGGTTTATTGAACAGCAGTCATTTCTGTTTGCTAAGTGGATTATATCAACATGATTTTCAATCTCTTCCTAGTGTATTAAATAATTCTATATTAGCTAAAATCTGATCTAATAGACATCTCTTGTAGTTTGTATGCATGTCTTTTTTAAAACTGTGATTTTTAAATATGTATAAATAAATATGTGAGTGAGAAAGTCCTAACTGTTCTGTGGAGAATGTAGAGATAATACATGTAGACTGAGTCTCCAGTGTTGAGACTGTACTGCTTTTCACCCACTCCTACTGGATCCTACATGCACCAAGGGAACTTAAAAGTTAACAGATAAAGAAATACAGGAAAAACATGTCTGTTACTAGTTACTACCCGAAATCCGATTATGGGACTATCCATTAACTTATGTGCTTCCTCACTATATTTCTAAGTATTTTCATGAGAGTGAATATGTTAACCACTGGTCAATCAGATATAAGTTATATAGGGAGCAAATTGTTGCTCACAGAAATGCTCATCAAAGATCCCCTTTTCCCCCTGATTTTATACAGAAATAAAAATTATTAAAAAATGCTTAATATACTGTAATAAACCCACTTAGCATACTACAGGAAATCTACTAAAGCTACTTATGTTGGAAGGAATGGACATTTTTGAGTCATTCACACAATATAATGCATGCAACCCCATGTTTTTGGAATTTTATGTCAGAATGTTAAGAATATTTATCTTAAGCATGTAGCTTTTCCTTCTTCACATCTAGGTTTTCCCATCAATAGATATTTTTCTTTAATTAAGGACCTATATTATGGTTAACAAGAATAAAACAAAAGATATATTAATCTATTACACATATGAAGTTTCTCCCATTTTTTAATACACGGAGACAAAAAAGTTGCTCTCTTAGGAAAATTTTTTCCCAGTAAAATATTTATAAGGTTTCTTCTCTTTGCAGAATCCCCAATGACTCTATATAAATTTGGTCATAAAGATATAAACATTAAAGTAATCCTTGAAATGATTACCATCAATCATGGAATTTTTCTCTGGCATGAGTGCTTTGAACTTGATCGTAGGACTGCAAACCAAACTTTAAAATAACTATTGAAGTATAGTTGATTTACAATTTTGTGCTAGTTTATGCTGTACAGCAGAGATTCAGTTATACCATATATATTATTTTTCATAATCTTTCCCATTATGATTTATTATAGGATATTGAATATAGTTCCTTGTGCTATACAGAAGGATCCTGTTTTTATCCATTCTATATATGCTAGTTTGCATCTGTTAATCCCAAACACCCAGTTCATCTCTCTCCCACCCCTCCATCTTGACAACCACACAAGTCTGTTCTCTTTGTGAGTCAGTTTCTGTTTCACAAACAAGTTTGCATCATATTTTAGATTTCATATATCATATACCATTTCTCTTTCTCTGTCTGACTTACTGCACTTAATATGATAATCTCTAGATCCACCCATGTTGCTGCAAATGGCATAATTTCATTCTCTCTTAGGCTGAGTAATATTGCATTCTATGTATACACTACATCTTTTTTATCCATTTACCTTTCCATGGGCACTTAGGTGGCTCCCATGTCTTGGCTACTGTAAATAGTGCTGCTGTGAACACAGAGGTGCCTTTATCTTTCTGAATCAGAGTTGTGTTGCAAATATAACCCTGGTGGCTCAGTCAGTAAAGGATCTGCCTGCAACGCAGGAGACCTGAGTTCAATCCCTGGATCAGAAAGATCCCCTGAAGAAGGAAATGGCAACCCACTCCAGCATCCTGGCCTGGGAAATCCATGGACAGAAGAGCCTGGCAGGTTACTGTCCATGGGGTCACAAGAGTCAGATATGACTGAGCCATCACATTTTTAAGTTTTTCCTCTGTGGGATCTTGGCTTGCTATCAAATTCTAATCTCTACATGTGCTTTTCTCTTTCTGAAGCACTTGGAGAACATGTTTCTCATGATTCTCCTCATTCCGTCATGGATGGCATGGGCCCCTCTCTCCACTCTGAGTGGTATCACAGCTGCAGGCTTCCCCGCATCTCGATCCTGTTGTGAACCTCAGCAGCCCCTTACAAGGAATGTGCTAGCTGAGCTGGCAGGGTGAAGCCTGCCCTCCAAGTGGCGGGAAGAGGCTGATGTGAGACTGTTTCTGTGTCCTTCTTCTTTCAAATGTGTTCTAATTAACAAAGTGGCATCTGGTTATTAAACGCCCCATGAGAAGTCATCATTCCCAGGGACTTACGAAGCATAAATACTTGAGCTTTTCCATTCTGTCACTTCCTTCTGTGGAGACATATTCTCTTCCTCCAGTTTCTGGAAACTTGAGATAACTGTCTCCACCAGAGAGCCAGGACTGTCTCATGCTGTTGCCTCGTGGAGGGTCCTTGCAACGGTGTTAAAGTGTGGTTCTTGGCTCTCCCCGTCTTTGGCTGTAAGATGTCTAAGTGGCCATTCTTAGGCAGTCTTGAACATAACACAGATCAACACGCCCCCAAAAGCTAAATCTGGGTCCCAGAAGATTTGACTTCCAGTGGAGTTTCCCCTCAGTTTTGCAAACACCGGTCATCGTCTTTGTCCTGCTTTTTGACAAAGTTACCTGCTCTCCCCACTTCCTGAGAATTCTAACTCTTGCCATTCCTCGCCAGGAAAAGGCTGGCTGGCTCACTCTGTAAATTTCACTGATATGTGAGTGAAAGCCACAGTTATACTCTTGTGACCGACTCCGGTGTTCTTGCCTGGAGAATCCCAGGAACGAGGGAGCCTGGCGGGCTGCCATCTATGGGGTCGCACAGAGTCGGACACGACTGAAGCGACTTAGCAGCAGCAGCAGCAGCTGACAGCAGAGTCCCCAGAAACTGGAAATATTCAAAAGCTAAGGCAAAACGAAACAGTGTTCCTACCCTGATTTATTCTACGGTGTATTCACTATATCCTACTGAACATCTTTATAATAAGATTCCACGATGATAATTTAAGGTAAACTAAGTATCCGTTGTTATTTTTAGGACATGTTTTATAGGGCAGTAAATAGAAATAAAAATGTGGCTCAAAAGTTCCACATAGCTTGCAACTAATCATAATGAAGTGTATTATACACAGTCCAAAAATGTATTCTAAAGATATTTAGTTCTTCAGTCACTTTAGATTATCATATACAAGGAAATTTCAATAAAATTTCAAAATATGTCAATATGTCTTTCATAAGTGTAGTGTTAATTCACCTAAACAGAGAGGAAAGATGAGAAGAAACTCAGAGTGTACATGTGAATAAACCTTGTTTAACATTCTGCTATGTTCCAAATTCATGTTGTCATATTCAGTTAAGCAACATACATAGGATTGGTAAAGTTTTCAAACAGGCAATTTATGACATACTGACTTATGTGATGTCGTTGCTGTTCAGTTGTTAAGTCATGTTCAGCTCTTTGTGAGCCCATGGATTGCAGCACTCCAGGTTTCCCTGCCCTTCACTATCTCGTGAAGTTCGCTCAAACTCAAGTCCATTGCATCGGTGATGCTCTCTAACCACCTCGTTGTCTTCTGCTGTCCCCTTCTCCTCCTGCCTTCAATCTTTCCCAACATCAGTCTTTTCCAATGAGTCAGTTCTTCGCATCAGGTGGCCAAAGTATTGGAGCTTCAGCTTCAGCATCAGTCCTTCCAATGAATATTGATTTCCTTTAGGATTTATTGGTTTCATCTCTTTGCAGTACAGGGGATTCTAAAGTGTCTTCTCCAGCACCAAAGTATCAATTCTTCAACACTCAGCCTTCTTTATGGTCCAACTCTCACATCAAAACATGACTACTGGAAAAACCATAGCTTCAACTATATGGACGTTTGTCAGCAAAGTGATGTCGCTGGATTTTAATATGCTGTCTAGGTTTGTCATGGCTTTACTTCCAAGGAGAAAGCATTATTAAGATTGATTTAGTAACTGTTTTTTTCATAGGTACATTTAAAGGTAAATTTCATATCCATTTGAAAAAGGTCAGTCCAATCCCTCTACCAGTTATCTTACATATAAAGTTGGCAAGCGAAAAAGTTGGCTTAAAGCTCAACATTCAGAAAACGAAGATTATGGTATCTAGTCCCATCACTTCATGGGAAATAGATGGGAAACAGTGGAAACAGTGTCAGACTTTATTTTGGGGGGCTCCAAAAATCACTGCAGATGGTGATTGTGGCCATGAAATTAAAAGATGCTTACTTCTTGGAAGGAAAGTTATGATCAACTTAGATAGCATATTCAAAAGCAGAGACATTACTTTGCCAACAAAGGTCCATCTAGTCAAGGCTATGGTTTTTCCTGTGGTCATGTATGGATGTGAAAGTTGGACTGCGAAGAAAGCTGAGCACTGAAGAATTGATGCTTTTGAACTGTGGTGTTGGAGAAGACTCTTGAGAGTCCCTTGGACTGCAAAGAGATCCAACCAGTCCATTCTGAAGGAGATCAACCCTGGGATTTCTTTGAAAGGAATGATGCTGAAGCTGAAACTCCAGTACTTTGGCCACCTCATGAGGAGAGTTGACTCATTGGAAAAGACTCTGATGCTGGGAGGGATTGGGGGCAGAAGAAGAAGGAGACGACAGAGGATGAGATGGCTGGATGGCATCACTGACTCAATGGACATGAGTTTGAGTGAACTCCAGGAGTTGGTGATGGACAGGGAGGCCTGGCATGCTGCAATTCATGGGGTCGCAAAGAGTCAGACACAACTGAGTCACTGAACTGAATTGATAAAGTTGGCTAGCATTTTCTTTCTTAAGAGTTGGTTGTATGTTCAAGATGATATAAAGGGTTCTGATTTTATTGTGGATAAAGCATAGTTGTGAGGCTAGTGTTCAAGCTCAATTATAGAAGTTTCTAAGATTTGACCCTGATTTACCTAGAGTCACTTACCAGGCACCTATCTTGTTCAGACATGATGAACCTCTCTGAAAGGGAAAGAAAATGATCTAACATTTCTTGTGCCTATAGACTACAATAATGCAACCTGTAGTCTAAAACACCAGAAGCTTCCATAGAGACCTTGATAACAAGAACTTTCTCATGATCACTTTCTAGTAATTTCTCTTTAAATAAAGAATATGTTGCTCCAGAATTAGCAAATGATGCCTGTTCACATTGTGATTTCTATCCGATTGTGTGAGGGTCTCCTCCCAGAATTCCAAGCAGAAAGTGGAGAGCAATATTCCCCTGACTTTCAACCCATAACACTTATCTGGGGTTCATAATCCTCCTGAAACCCACTGGGGCCTTTCACCAAGAGTGACTGTGGGACCTTCTGGACCCCTAATCTACTGTTTCCCAGATGCTTTCATATCTCCTCATCTCAGCCTAAGATCAAGAGAGGGTTTTACACAAACCTCTTGATAAGTGTGAGAAAACTGGTCATTTCCCCATAGTTTCCATTTTACCAATTCTCTGGATTGTAGTAAAACCTTCTAAGATCAGCTCTCCAAATTTCTCTCTTGTTATTTAGATTCTGGATTTGGGAGTTCATTCCTGTGACATTTCATATGGTGATGGTTTGTCTTACAAGCTTTTAAAATTCCGTTTTAAAAGTTAAAGCTACAAAGTGACTTCTCTGCTCTTGGCAAAGAGTTCTGTCTTTCCCTCAAACCAATGGAGAATAGTAATACTTGGTGAATTTTGTCCATATATCATACATTTTCCAGAAAATCTTTTGTTTCCCAAATTCTCATCTGCTTCTCTCAATCAGTTCAATTCAGTTCGGTCACTCAGTCATGTTCAACTCTTTGCGAGCTCATGGACTGTAGTACGCCAGGCCTCCCTGTCTATCATCAACTCCTGGGGTTTACTCAAACTCTTGTCCATTGAGTTGGTGATGCCATCCAACCATCTCATCTTCTGTCATCCCCTTCTCCTCCTGCCTTCAATCTTTCCCAGCATCAGGGTCTTTTCCAATGAGTCAGTTTTTCGCATCAGGTGGCCAAAGTGTTGGAGTTTCAGCTTCAGCATCAGTCCTTCCAATGTATAATCAGGACTGATTTCCTTTAGGATGGACAGATTTGATCTCCTTGCAGTCTCAACTGATTCTCAAAATAACAGTATTGATTCATTAGTCAGCAAATAATTACTGAGTAATGATTCTGTGTTAGGCATTTCTAGATCCCAGGATATGATAGAAAACAAAATATACAAAATATAAAACATTAAGAAAATTAACCAAGCAATAAAAACCTATGTAAAACCAAAAAGTCCTAAAGACTTTAAACATGTAAGGGTCCATTTGTTCAAACAAATATTTGCCTTGTGGTCACCAATAATTAGAACTCTAGACTATCAAATCCCGTAATTTCACAGTGTCATATTGATAGAATCAAGAAGAGATTTCATATTTGCATATTAGGCTAATTGTTGCCAAATTACTCCGCCTTCTCCAGCCACTCGTATTCCCCAGGCTTTTATAGAAGGTTTGTGCATAATCCATGTTAACCAACACTTGCCTCATTTCCACCACCAAAATATATACCAGTGGGATCTATGGTATTTCCTAGTTACACTGAATTCGTATAAAAGCTTCATGGGAAGACCAAAGAGGATCATTCTCTTCACATGTTTTGTGTATATTGCTAATATAATTCAGGAAATTTTATTTAGGAAATAGATACATTTAACAAACTTGTTTTGTGTGTAATCTCTTTACCAGTTGTGAAAAAGAACAATTATTCATTCATAGTTGATCATTCATATTTGAATGTTCATTGAATATTCATATTTGATCATTAAGTGCCTTCCCAAAATCTATTATTGTGAACTATTTCTTAACTTATAACAGGACTTCCATATTTTAAAGTTAACCAGTATACTCATAAAATATGGAAAAGAACAATATAAAACAAAGAATAGAAAATTATTTTCTGGACAAGGTAGATCATATGATCCCCAGATTTAATATTTCAGATCTAATTGAGGATAGTACATTCATTTTGAAAGTAGTGAATGTTTATGCATGCAATGTTGAGACTCCCAAGCTTCTTCCTCTAATTGAATTCTACAAAGTAAGCCTCATATTTTCAAATTGTTAGTTTAAAATTAGGGAAGGCTTTTATTGTCAATGAAGTAATGGTAAATTGTGAGTAGGGCCGACAGCAAAGTGGAGGTCTGGACATTTATATTCTTATTTAATTCAAGATACAAGATAGTTATCATTTTGTACAACTAAATATACCAAATATGTTCATATTCATGATTGCACGAATGACTTACAAGAACTCAGATAAAATAACTTTTTTGCAGATGTTGGAAACTGGAATTAGTTCCCAAAGATCCAAAGAAGCCTTTAGGTTTTGAATCTCTTAGTAATTTCCATGAGTGCTTGTAAGCGACCTTGGTAGGCGTCCACGGAATACCTTGTGTAATCAAGCATGAAGAAACCTTCAGTGCTGTCTAAAATTCTTTTATCCTCACAGCAATTCCACAACCAAGCTGTGCTGATAAAGCTTCTCAACAGGGACAGCCAGTGACATCCCATATCTCCTGTATTTTCAGATGCAGATGGAATAATGAGGATCATTATTTTATTCTTCTTCTTCATGTAATTGATGGTCAAGAGAAAACTGTGGTGGAGACCTTGTACACAATTGTCCTTCTGGGGAGAAAATGGCCTAACATTTAAGAAAGACACAGAATGAATGGATCCTTTAGCTTTTAATGATCAATTCTAATGCACAACTTATTAATGATGACAACCTTCTAATTCATGAAGATATCTAGTTTGGAATTTTTGAGTTCAAAACAGTAGAGCATTAGCCAAATGATCCAGTCCAATCCTACATTTTCAGTCTTTCTTTTTTTAAAGAAAATTACCTTAAGACAAAAGAGAAAGGAATACATATTGTGCATCATTAGACAGCAACACAATGAAAATCTATATTGATAAATCTTATTTTTCACTTGTGATTAATAACAGGAAAGTCCCACATCTAATCTTCCACTTCAGTTTCCTTCCTATTTATTTTTTTTCACCTGCCAATGCAGGGGACCTGGGATTTGGGTTCAATCCCTGGGTCAAGAAGATCCCCTGGAAGAGGGCATGGCAACTCACTCCAGTATTCTTGCCTGGAGAATCCCATGGACAGAGGAGCCTGGTGGAGCACAGTCCATAGGGTGCATGGACTCAGCAGTTGCAGCTTCCAGTCTCTAGAGGATAGGCTCAGTAGTTGTCCCTCCATGGAGCTAGACACCCCCATGGAATGTGGGATTCTCCTAGGATCAGGGATTGAACCTGTGTCCCCTGAATTGGCAGGCAGACTTCTCACCACTAAGCCACCAGAGAAGCCCCTCTTTCTTATTTCTATCACAATGAGTGACCTCAAATCTGGCTAGATATGTGTAGATAATAAGTAGGTGGTAAGTCTGGGCAGGTCTTACAAATAGCTGTGAAAAGAAGAGAGGAGAAAAGCAAAGAAGAAAAGGAAAGATATAAGCATCTGAATGCAGAGTTCCAAAGAATAGCAAGAAGAGATAGGAAAGCCTTCCTCAGCGATCAATGCAAAGAAATAGAGGAAAACAACAGAATGGGAAAGACTAGAGATCTCTTCAAGAAAATTAGAGATACCAAGGGAATATTTCATGCAAAGATGGGCTCAATAAAAGACAGAAATGGTATGGACCTAAAAGAAGCAGAAGATATTAAGAAGAGGTGGCAAGAATACACAGAAGAACTGTACAAAAAAGATCTTCATGACCAAGATAACCATGATGGTGTGATCACTCACCTAGAGCCAGACATCCTGGAATGTGAAGTCAAGTGGGCCTTAGAAAGCACCACTATGAAAAAAGCTAGTGGAGGTGATGGAATTCCAGTTGAGCTATTTCAAATCCTAAAAGATGATGCTGTGAAAGTGCTGCACTCAATATGCCAGCAAATTTGGAAAACTCAGCAGGGGCCACAGGACTGGAAAAAGTGTGTGTGTGTGTGTGTGTGTGTGTAAGATGGATGCTTATGTTTTTAGTTATTCGCAAAAATGCTTCCTCTGTTTCCTTTCAAGCCACATTCTGGCAGCCTGTATATTCCAGACACAGTCACCACCACAAATCATGAACTACAAGCTCTTCTGCAATGTCTTACTGTTACTCTTCTGCCGTTTCAACCTATGAAGTGGCCTTGCAGCAAATACAGGTGTGACAGGAGGGAAGGGGGCAAGGCACAGCCTCTAAAAAAATGACATTCTATGGTCAATCTTTGGGTCTAAAGTCTGGCTCACATGTCCCCTTATGGAATTGACGAGAAAGGGTCAAATACAAGCCAACAATGTAGACTGAGAGTGGGAGAAGGTGAGGCTCAAAGGAAAGCCTACACATTAACAGAAGAGGCGGGAATGATTGATGGGGAGGGAGAAATGGCAGCTGTCCAGGGTGCTGTGAATTACAACTCCTGCCTGGACCGATAAATAAATAATGGCCAGCGACATTATGAGCGACAGCATTCTTGTTCTGCAGACACTATAAATCTGAATAGAATAAGCAATTCTTTGGTGAGATGATAAAAGAATCCATCTTCTGTCACTTTACCTACTCAAGGAAGACAGCAGCCTCTGAATTCTTGTTTTGTGTGGCTGTGATCTGAAGAGTATCCACTGCAGCCATCAGTGATGGTGTATAACAAAGTAAGAAAAAGGTGCCATGTCAAAACCAGCTTAAGTAATATTCATGCCACTTTGGTTAACCTTTAGAATATGTTCTTTTTAATCTTACAGACAATTGATATTCATTTTTTAACCCACACAAAAAGTAAGTGAATGCAATCTCTGGAGGAGAAGGAATTGGTCAAGTACTAAGATTTGGAGCTCATTTCCTGGAGACCTGACCATGAACGACACTTCAAATTATGATGAGATTAAATAACATAATTTAAATAGAAGGTTTTCTTAAAGCTTGGAAAGTAGAAGGAACTTGAACATTAGCCTCTGTCTTTGTGTCCTTAACTAGTTTTGATGATAAAGCTACCCAGGGAAGTGGAGACTCCTTATGACTTCACCTTCAGTTTCTATAGGACTTTCTCAGTGGCTCAGACAATAGAGAATCTGCCTGCAATGCAGGAGACCCGGGTTTGATTCCTGTGTCAGGAAGATCCTCTGGAGAAAGGAATGCCTACCCACTCCAGTGTTCTTGCTCGACAAATCCCAAGGACAGAGGAGCCTGGAGGGCTATAGTCCACGGAGTCACAAAGAGTTGGACACCACTGAGCAACTAACACTTCAGCTTCCTCGATGACTCAGCTGGCAAAGAATTCCTCTGCGATGCCAGAGATGCAGGTTCGATCCCTGGGTTGGGAAGATCCCCAGAGGAGTAAATGGCAATCCACTCCAGTATTCTTACCAGAAAAATCCCACGGAAAGAGGAGCCTAGTGGGTTACAGTCCATGAGATTGCAAAAGAGTCAGACATGACTGAGTGACTGAACACAGAGCCAGTGTTTATAACATGGCATACAACAAAAAGCTATTTTTTGTATTTGTTTTAATTGCTAGATTAACAGTAAAATATCCCTGTCTATTAATAATGTCAAAAATAAGCTAAACATAAGCTGATAATCTTATCAGGAGCAGCAGAATTTCATTAGAACTATACTTCAACTGTGCTCCAGTCAAGATGCTTCTTTAATCTCTCACACTGCATGATTCCTGAGCCCTCATCCTCTCTCAAATCTCAGAGCCATTTAGATCCATGTCCTGCTGGCTGGTGGCAGAGTGGGGAGCAGACACTAGGAGAGTCACTCCTCTGGATAATTGGGTGGCTGTTTTTTGGCATGTTTTATATAAAGATCCTCTTCCCTACTTCTCCCCCAATATGAGTAATGATTAATCTTGCTTTTTGTGTAAATGCTTTCTGCCATACACACCCATCTCTACTTACTTACTAATGGGTTAACATCTTCATCTGGCTTGCCCAAAGTCACCAAAACATCTATAAAAATATGATTGTCATTAACTGCATATGTTTGACTTCTTCAAAGAATTGCCTGGACAGGAAGCCAGGATCATATCAGAGCTAGAGCCACCAGAACATAGCATCAACCCACCAGCTTGTAGGAACTCAAATGTATGAAAAATGAGTTAGAGTTTGGATATTATCGTGTTCTGTCCTCTTAGACCAGGATAGAAAGACTTCTCTTGGATTCCCTTCAGCCTGGGAAGTCTCTCACCTCTTAGAAAAGCAAATAGAAATGGTAGGGATGTGGAAGAAAAGAAAAGGTGAAATAACAATCATCTTTGATCATCTATAGGCTTTGAAGGAGGAGAAGGAAGAGACGCTTGCTATCCAGGTATGCAGCAGAGTAGAGCTACGGGAAGGGATCTGAGGCAGAAATTTATCTGAGACAACAAAAGAACTCACCAAACTTACATCACCTACATCTTTACAGACAGCAATATGTGTTCCATATAGAAAAGGAAGTCTCAGACCCTGGATTCAGAATGAGTTATTACAAGTCACATAGCGCTTTACACTTTACACTTCTGTAGACTCTTCACAGAGGTGTTTTAAGTTGTAATTAAGAAAAAAAATAAATTTCTCACTTTCATGGACATGTCTTGGAATGATGTACCTGGCACATGAAGATATCTGGTAGGAGAAGGAGATGGGAAATATTTCTGAAATGGAAAGAGACCTTGTCAATATTCCAGGATACCCATTTTTTCATGTGAAAAGCAAGCATGTATTTGTAAACCTAGCTGCTTACTAAAATTTTCACTTGTTATTTGTAGGAAATATGTAGAAAATGAGTTATTCTCAAAGGCTAATTAAGTCAATCTTCCTCTATATTTGTGTCACAAATGCAATTTTAAGTCATCTTATATATACGGGCTTATTTCTTTTTTGGGGGGGTTAGAGATTATTTTATTTTTATTTTATTATTTTTAAATTTTAAAAAAATATAAATTTATTTATTTTAATTGGAGGTTAATTACTTTACAATATTGTATTGGTTTTGCCATACATCAACATGTATCCACCACAGGTATACACGTGTTCCCCATCCTGAACCCCCCTCCTTCACACAATTTGTATATAACATTTTTGACTGCGCAGAACATATGCAATTATGTTAATTTTTAAAATATAGAAATATATCATAATTAAATAAGGTTTTCATGGAAATTCAGATACTAAGTAGAAATGCTCTACATCCAAGACTTTCTGACTCCTAATTTAAATTGTAATCTTGGTAGAGATGTAAACACATTTTTAGAAGTACGTTTATAACATATAAAAATACTAAGAGAAGCACATATTAAGAATGACATAAAATCAGCGAGGGTAAACAGACACAGAACATCTTCATTTGCCCACACTCGCAAGTCAGTACCTGAGACAGGGAGCTGGATGCATTTAATAGTTTTTGATGTGATTGCAAGATGGGAAAGTAAGAGAGTGGGCGCAGGAGATGTGCAAAAAGGTAACATGTGTTAATAATCCAGTAGGATATTGTTGTCAAAATTAAACCGTTACACACAGAGAGAGACTTAGAAAAACCAAAGCAGGCTTGGCAAAAGAATGGGGAATCTTACACTGTCCGATTTTAAGATTTACTCTGGAGCCACAGAGGTTCCAGACTGGCCTAGTCAGTCGTGTCCGACTCTTTACAACCCCGTGGACCATACAGTCCATGGAATTCTTCAGGCCAGAACACTCAGTGGGTAGCCTTTCCCTTCTCCAGGGGATCTTTTCAACCTAGGGACTGAACCCAGGTCTCCCACATTGCAGGCAGATTCTTTACCAGCTGAGCCACAAGGGAAGCCTAGGAACACTGGAGTGGGTAGCCAAGCCCTTCTCCGGGGGATCTTCCTGACCCAGGAATCAAATCAGGGTCTCCTGCATTGCAGGCAGATTCTTTACCAACTGAGCTTTCAGGGAAGCCCAGACAGACTGGAGCTGACATGAAAAATGACAACCACATAAACCGAGCAAGACAGAGGGTTCAGAGGCAGACCCACGCATGGGATTTTTGACAAAGGTGCTAAGATAACCCAGCAGAGAAAGAAAAGTCTCTTTCTTTTCTATTTGTGATAACTGAAGATCCATTAAAACAATAAATAAATAAAAAAGAAACCTAACCCCCAAGTCACACCTTACACACAGATTAAGTCAACGTAGATAAAAGATCTAACATAAAATATAAAATCATAAAGCTTCAGAGAAAAAGATAGAATAAAATCTTCATGACTTGAATGTCGGCTAAGTTTTCTTAGACAAATCACAGCAATTAATGACAATTAAAATGTTAAATTAGACTTGGTATCTGTGCTCAGTCCCTTCAGTCCTGTCTGAGTTGTTGAGACCCCATGGACTGTAGCCCACGAGGCTCCTCTGTTCATGGAATTCTCCAGGGAAGAAGACTGGAGTCTTTATAAGGAGCAACTTCTCACATGTTGCTCTCCAGCTTTAGAAATCAGAGAAGTCCACTTTAAAACTGCTGTGGAATGTACATCATTAGAATATCCAAAAAGAAAAAAAGAATATAACACAAAATTTTAGCAAGAATATAGGGCCAATATTGTTGGTGTGAGTTTACAATGATACATATGCCACTTAGAAGAAAGGCCTGACAGCCTCTTATAAGTCAAACTTAACACCTGATACACGGCCCACAGAATCAGGTCCCTGGTATTTACACAAAAGAAAGGAGATATAGCAACACGGGCACACACAGACACACATACACAACATGTTCCTCAATATTTATGGTGACTTTATCTGGAAGGACAAACCCTGGAAACAAACCAGGTCTTCCTCAATGAAGGAATAAGCACCCTGATTCTGTTCACCCAGCATAACAAAAATCAGCAAAAATAAACCAATAAACTGCTGATACCCACGGCATCACAACATGAGTGGAGAGCGATGGATTGTGGATCCTTCCATTTTTTTTCATGGTAATGTTGTAACAGACTGGATTTCAGATTTACAGATCTATCAGTCATATCCTTAGAAGTCCTTCTTCATCCCTCTGGTCGATAAATATTCCCGTAATTGTGTCTAGTTTTTATGGCTTCATTTTGTACATTTCCAAATATGTTTGCAATTAAGTGTGGTGGACAGTCTGTTCCAAAAACAGTTCCAATTTCCTGTTTTGGTAAATAATTAATTATGACTCTCGGCATCATTACAGTCTCTCTTTCCCTACTTATTTGTCTTAATGTTTTTAGCATTTAAAAAATTCTCATTGATAGTCTATTGTTGGCCTGTCTTTTCTGCTCTAGCCATCAGCATTTTTGTGTGACAATAACAGGTTTTAGTTATGATGAGTTTATAGTTCACTTAGCTTCAAAATGATCTCATACTTCCTTAAACTCAATACTACTTTTTATACTTTTAGATGAATCAATCAGTCTTTTCCTTCATACATTTTCTTAAGTACCTGCGTTTTCTTGTCACAGCCATCTAAAAGATGCTTGTCATGTTAAAACTGCTGATATAGAAAAGATGACTAAACTATAGTAGTTTGGTTCTAGAGAGATTTTAACCTTACTGAAATGCAGAATGTTATAGATTTGGTCTTAGAGCTATCCAGTTCTGTAGAAGTGCCACAGACTATAATTTAAAATTCTTCACAGGAGGGAAAGCTTTATAGTTGGGGTTGAGAATACACAGATCCTAATTCTCTAATGATTTTGCTACAAAAAATATATATAAGTGACTCTGATTTTAGAGCTAATCAGGATCTCAGAACCACCCAATTCAAAATCATTATTTTGCTGATAGGAAATAGAGGATCAGATGCAAAGTAATTTGTACTATGCTAAGCCTCATCCAAGCAGCTGAATCAGAGGGAGAGCACAGATCTTCTTCCCTTGCCGTCTCCTTCCTACCCATTGAGCTGCCTCCAAGAAATAACTACATCTCAATACAGATTTTGTACCGGGATCTCACATGCCTGGGAAGTTTGCAATCTTGGTAGAAGAAAGGTAACAGGAGGAAGTCTCAGCCACCAAGGAGAGCAATTAAAATGCAAACAGGTTGGAGCTATCCCAAGGCAGGCGCTTTAAAGGAGGCCTGTGCTCATTAACCACAGCTTCCGGTGACCACGCCGACAGAGCAGCTCTTCTGCACTGGGCCAGCCCCAAGTGCGCTGCCAAGAGCAGTGACTCTGATGATGAAAGCAGCTGAGCCCTTGGTAACCCCTCGGCTGTCACTATCTACTATCTGGAGATGGAAGGAAGAGACAGACATTCCATCATCTTGAAATGCATTTTGAATATTTTTGGAGAAACAATTGCTCAGGAGCTGAACTGCTCAAACTTTGAGGCTGTGCTGCAGAGGGGAAATTTTCCATCAAAGAAAAGTACACACAAAGGGGACGGGAAATGGCAAACTGGGAGAAAATTATAGCATTTGCTGAGATGAGTCTTCAAGAAAGTCATTTCCTCAGAGAGGGCTTTGCCACACGGGAAGAACTGTCATTTCAAAATGCAAGATAGAACCTGCAGTTTAAAAACTTCTGAATGCATACTGGAAGTCTGTGATGCTACCTGCAGAATCCCTGTTACCTTTGGGGAAGAAACATTTTTTCTTCCTGTTATTGTAAATGAAAACATATAGCTTAGCTATTAAAATCACAGATATTTTCAAATATATATACATATTATTTTAGTATGTTATCTACAATTAGATTTGCATGCATATGGATATATAAACCTCTTCCCTTGTTTTTCTTAAAGATGTTTTCACTGTTACAGTCTAACTTAATCTACATTCTTTAGAGTAATTGTCATGGGTGTATTTTTACAGAAGAGAGAACTGAGGCCAGTCAGATTCTGTTTGTCTTAGAAACCTCAGTGCATGATTTATCTTTGATCTGTTCAATGTACAGGAGAAAATTTCAGTTCTAAAGAATAAATGCCAAAATCTTCAGTACTGCAGGAGTAGATACATGGATGCATCCATGTAATTTTAAATAATTATGTACCTGAGTAAATCTGATGAGTCCTTTTATTAACATAAACTGTTAGAACTGGCAGACATTTTACAGGGGAAATGCCTTCTAATCCTATGTTCTACTTTACTCTCTTGCCTTCAGGCTTATTGTAAATAATTGCCTTTAGTAGGTTAAAAATAAAAAGAAATAGAAACTGAATTCAAAATTCCAAGATTGCCTTTACAACCGCAACAGAGATTTGCTTTCCCCCTAAAATACTCTAGAGTAATCCAGTATACATACATTATCTTTAGGATGGCATATATG
>SJYT01031046.1:47667-98425 GCA_006410635.1 Cephalophus harveyi
GTGTATGTTTTAAAAGTCTATTGAGGTAATGATCACATGAGTATAAAACAGACCACTAGGTAATAATATTTTGCCGCTATATATATGTACACACACACACACATATATATACACACACATACACACACACACATATATATACACACATATATATACAGTTTAAAACTATGTGAGTTAGAGCATAGGCACTAATCTCTACATATCTTCACATGACAAAGACATATATTAATTTCTAGTTTCTCATTAATAAGAAAATAAGGTTGAAATGGACTGACAGTTTAAGATGCCATGGTTGGAAAGTTTCAAAACCAGGGATGAATTCAGGTCTCTTTGCTCTTCTTGTGTGTGTGTGTGTGTCCGTGTGTGTGTGTGAGACAAGGCTTTTTATATATTTCCTCTTTCAAGGAAACCTAACACAAATGGAGGTCTGTTTGAGCTTCTGACTAATACAGTCTGTTAGAATAATGTTACTGAGCCTCAGATGCCATCTTCAGATGCCATTTAAAATAATCATGTACGATGTATAATCTTTTCCAAATCATATGTCATCAAGAACTAGCAATTCACAAACAATGAAGCATCATCCCATATCACTATATTGATCAACTTAGGATTCTTGGTGGAAATGGAACTCAGCTATAGAAGAAACACTAGCAAATTAAAAAACAAAAAGACAGGACTTCCCTGCGTGTCCAGTGATTAAGATTTTGCATTCCAATGCAGGGGGAGTCAGTTCGATCCCTGGTGAGGGAGCTGAGATCCCATCTCTCTGGGCCAGAAAATCAAAACATAAAACAGAAGCAATTTTGTAACAAATTCTATAATGACTTTAAAACATCCACATAAAAATATTTTTAAAAATGAATTAAAAACCTAAAAACAAAATTTTTCTTATTATTTTTTCCAGTTTTACTGAGATATAATCGACATAAAGCATTGTGTCGGTTTAAGGTGTACGGCATACTGACTTGACTTTCACATACTGCAAAATGATTATTTCAATAAGATTAGTTAATACCTATCACTATATACCAGCAGTAGGAAATGACAACCCACTCCAGTATTCTTGCCTGGAAAATGCCATGCACAGAGGAGCTTGGCAAGCTACAGTCCATGGGGTCACAAAGAGTCGGACATGACTGAGTGACTTAGCAGCAACATCTCATATAGATACAGAAAAGGAAAAGAAAAATGATTTTGTTTCTAGTGAAGAAAACTCTTAGGATCTAATCTCTTAGCAACTTTCAAATTCACCACACAGCAGTGTTAATTACAGTTATTATGTTGTATATTACATCCCCAGGATTTATTTGTCTAATAACTGGGAGTTTGTTTCATCTCATAACTTGGAAGTTGGTTTGAAACTTCTTTTTTAGTCAAGCAATGGTGTAATGTCAATATCCTAAAGACTCTGTCTAGAAGTGGCTTCCGCCCTAGTGTTTTGGGTCTTTCCATTTTGACTCCCACCCCCATGTCTATGGTCCTTGCTGTCATCTGTTTGCTGACTCTGGAAGAAGATGGGAAAGAGCAGAAGAGAACAAAAAGGCTTTCTTACAAGCCCTGAACCAGAAGAGAAACAAACTGTGGCCTCTCTCACCCTCTTGTAGTGAGAATTAGTCACGTAACTACAACTAGACACAAGGGGCCTGAGAAATAAAGTCCCACATATTTTCTGGCAATAATGCTATTCTCTGAAACGGGGCATCTACTTCTTGGAACACCTGAGCTCCTCTGCTGTGTTAATGCTTCATCACATTTGATCAGATAAACCAATCATCCCCAAATTCCCAAAACCCTATTTCATGGGGAGAAATAAAAACCTTATCCTTCTTTGCACAGGTAAGACTGCTGCTGTTGCTGCTGCTAAGTCGCTTCAGTCGTGTCTGACTCTGTGAGACCCCAGAGATGGCAGCACACCAGGCTCCCCTGTCCCTGGGATTCTCCAGGCAAGAACACTGGAGTGGGTTGCCATTTCCTTCTCCAATGCATGAAGGTGAAAAGCGAAAGTGAAGTCGTTCAGTCGTGTCCGACTCTCAGCGACCCCATGGACTGCAGTCCACCAGGCTCCTCCATCCATGGGAGTTTCCAGGAAAGAGTGCTGGAGTGGGGTGCCACTGTTCTCCACTGAAATTGTTGATTAGAGGGGTAGAACACAACAAAAGTTTCAGACGATCAGGGTTCAAAATCTATTCTAAGAGTTGTCTCACCATGGACCCATCATTAATATTTGAACTTCTGTTGGCATCCAAGTATAGAATTGTTTAGCATGGAAGTTAACAGGAGGCAGGGGAGGATATCGTGTTTGGTAATCACTCATGGTGTAAAGCACACAACGGTTTCCATAACCATCTTACATGCTCCACTCAACATCAGCAGGAGTGGTTAACAAGAAAGTGTTTTATAAAAATACCAGTGATCAGCCCAATCCTGCCTGAGATTTTGTTACTTAGAAAAATACTATGTAACATAGCCCCTTTTGGACTGAAATTTCGGGGATTTGTGAAAAGTGATGATTCTTATTAAAAACACTGTGCAACAATAGGCTTGCTGCTTGGCACTTGGTGTGTTATAACTTAATTATCCTAGTAGTTTGGTGGAATGGGGATGTTAGACTCATGTTACCAATAAAGAATTTAAAACTTCAGAGAATCAGGTATAACCAAGATTCTAATTTAGGCTTCTCACAATAAAAGCCTTATTGTCTCTCTAGTAGGCCACAGATCTCTGTTCCACAGGCTCTAGTGGGTAGATGGTGATGTATTGCTGGACTAGACTTTAAGAATTACGTCAGCTGCCATGGGTGGAGACCAGGCTATTTGTCACCCACTCGACCTGCTTCTGAAGCTTACGTGTCTACACTACAGGCAGAAAAATTCAACTCTCACTCAGTCTTTCCCATTGACAGGATTTATCCTTTTCCAAGGGGTGGGTAGAATGTTCTTGAGTTATAATTCCTGTGATTCCTTGAGTCTCCTTGTCCACTATACTTTGGGTGGGAGAAAGGCTAAACACAAGCAAGGATATATGGTATTTATTTAACCAGGAAATGAAAAGGATGCATTTGGGCAGAACATACATGACAGTGACCTAAATTACTTATGCTAACTCCTGTTTTTATAAGATACCACCTAATTTGCCATTATAATTCAAAGTAATTTCATTTTCCTACGTGGAGGATGGAACATTACTGTAGCTTATAATTTGATGGCAATTAGAGTGAGAACTCACATAATTAGTGTAGCTGGATCCCTGTTCTATTTATTTCTCAAATGAATCATGTCCTTTGTAGGGGAAACTCTTGAAGGGTAGGTTTAAAGTTACCACTGCTATCAATAGATTAGATGGCATCTAAATAAATAAAACACGATCCACTTTCTATGTCCAGAGAATATTCTGAAATAGTCTCCCAGGTCAAACTGAGGAGAGATCTAAGTGCATGAATGAATTCTAGAAGTGGGGAGGTGCCCAGGACACTAAAGCTATATCGTGAAGGATGAAAAGAAACCCATAGCACCTAAGACACTTACACATCCCTGGTATCAAGACTTCCATGCATAATATTCATTTATTTTACAAACAACTTCCACACTGAGCGCAGGACATCCCGCCACTATTCCTCTCTCCTCCATGCAAACTGGGGACCCCACACTCCTTGTCACATGACTTGATGACCATCCCTTATATCTTCACCTTTTTAAAGTCACTGCATTTTAATTCTTTCAGTTTTTAGCAGCAACTTGTGGTTCAGATCAATGCAAAGAAATAGAGGAAAACAATAGAACGGTAAAGACTAGAGATATCCTCAAGAAAATTAGAGATACCAAGGGAACATTTCATGCAAAGATGGGCTCAATAAAGGACAGAAATGGTAGGGACTGAACAGAAGAAAAGTGGCAAGAATACACAGAACTATACAAAAAAGATTTTCATGATCCAGATAACCATGATGGTGTGATCATTCAATTAGAGCCAGACATCCTGGAATGTGAAGTCAAGCGGGCCTTAGGAAGCATCACTATGAACAAAGCTAGTGGAGGTGATGGAATTCAAATAGCCAGTTGAGCTATTTGAAATCCTAAAAGATGATGGTGTGAAAGTGCTGCACTCAAGAAGCCAGCAAATTTGGAAAACTCAGTAGTGGCCACAAGACTGGAAAAGTTCCGTTTTCATTCCAATCCCAAAGAAAGGCCATGCCAAAGAATGCTCAAACTACCGCACAATTGCACTCACCTCACACGCTAGCAAAGTAATGCTCAAAATTCTCCAAGCCAGGCTTCAACAGTACGTGAACCATGAAATTCCAGATGTTCAAGCTGGATTTAGGAAAGGCAGAGGAACAAGAGATCAAATTGCCAATATCCACTAGATTATAGAAAAAGTAAGAGAGTTCCAGAAAAACATCTATTTCTGCTTTATTGACTAGGCCAAAGCCTTGACTGTGTGGATCACAACAAACTGTGGAAAATTCTTCAAGAGATGGGAATGCCAGACCACCACCTGACCTGCCTCATGAGAAATCTGTATGCAGGTCAAGAAGCAACATTTAAAACTGGACATGGAACATCAAACTGGCTCCAAGTAGGGAAAGGAGTATGTCAAGGCTATATATTGTCACCCTGCTTATTTAACTTCTATGTAGAGTACATCATGAGCAATGCTGGGCTGGAAGAAGCACAAGCTGAAATCAAGATTGCCAGGAGAAATATCAATAACCTCAGATATGCAGATGACACCACCCTTATGGCAGAAAGCAAAGAAGAACTAAAGAGCCTCTTGATGAAAATGAAAGAGGGGAGTGAGAAAGTTGGCTTATAACTCAACATTCAGAAAACTAAGATCATGGCATCTGATCCTGTCACTTCATGGCAAAAAGATGGGGAAACAGTGACAGACTTTATTTTGGGGGACTCCAAAGATCACTGCAGATGGTGACTACAGCCATAAAATTAAAAGATGCTTGCTCCTTGGAAGAAAAGTTATGACCAACCTAGATAGCATAGTTAAAAAGAAGAGATATTACTTTGCCAACAAAGGTCTATCTAGCCAAAGCTATGGTTTTTCTAGTAGTCATGTATGGATGTGAGAGTTGGGCTATAAAAAAAGCTGAGCACTGAGGAATTGATGCTTTTGAACTGTGGTGTTGGAGAAGACCCTTGAGAGTCCCTTGGACTGCAAGGAGATCCAACCAGTCCATCCTAAAGGAAATCAGTCCTAAATATTTATTAGAAGGACTGATGTTGAAGCTGAAATTCCAATACTTTGGCCACCTGATGCAAAGAACTGACTCATTGGAAAAGACCCTGATGCTGGAAAAATTGAAGGCAGGAGGAGAAGGGGCTGACAGAGGATGAAATGGTTGGATGGCATCATTGACTCAATAGATATGAATTTGAGTAAGCTCTAGGGGCTGGTTAAGGGAAGCCTGGTGTGCTTCACTCCACATGGTTGCAAAGAGTCAGACAAAACTTAGTAACTGAACAACAACAAAAAATATCCTGAACACTGGCTGAGCATTATGTGCCCAGCTTGTTCTAAACACTTTGCTGCTAGGAAAGGTAAGCATGGCATTTGTGAGACTATCTCTCTGGTGAGGGGCTTGTGGTGGGTAGGATGGAAAATATGTACAGGAAAGCTGCCTGGGCTTCATGTCTAATGCACAGTGTTTAATGTGCATTTCCTACAGCAGGAAGGGGATTTTCCAAACGTTGTCTTCTCTGCTACATTTTTATCTTCGTGTTTTTTCAGCCTCACAAGTCATAATTATGCCATTGCTTTCTGAGAAAACCTTTGTCGATTAATCTTCTCTTAATTATGTTCTCTGTGTAAAGATGCTACTTGTAATAGGATGCTCAAATCTAAATAATCTTAAGCTTGTAGAACCAAGAATTTAGAATGAAGATGTGACATTATCATGTTTCTTTTTAATTCAATGGGCACCAAACTGCAAAAACACATAAAAATGTCGATAAATTATTGCCCATGAGTGACATTTTAGAACAACTTTAGTACATAAATAACACATGAACTGTCCAGTAATATCTTAACTTTCATAAAAAAAGAAAAAATTCTCTTGAGGAGTCAAGCCAGCATGAGAAAAAGTACTTGCCAAAGACATATCTGATAAAGGGCTATTATCCAAAATACACAAAGAACTCTTAAAACTCAGCCATAATGAAATACATTGATTAAAAATGGGCTAGTAGCCTTACAGACACCACACCAAAGACAATATACAGATGGCAAATTAGCACAAGAGAAGATGTTGCACATCACATATCATTAGGAAATTAAAAATTGAAACAACAACAAGACACCACTACACACCTATCACAACTGTCAAAATCCAGAGCACTGACCACACAAAATGCCAGGGAAGATACGGGGCAACAGGAACCCTTGCTCACTGCTGGGGTGGGAGGTGGAATGCAAAATCTACAGGCGCCTTGGATGACAGTTGGCAGCTTCTTGGAAACTAAACATACTCTTATCATATCATATCATATCATATCATATATCATATAATACATTATGCTCCTTAGTATTCACTCAAAGGTGTTGAAAACTTATGACCACACAAAAAACCTGCACATAGCTGTTTATAGAAAGTGAAAGTGAAGTCGCTGAGTCATGTCCGACTCTTCGCGACCCCATGGACTGTAGCCTACCAGGCTCCTCCCTCCATGGGATTCTCCAGGCAAGAGTACTGGAGTGGGTTGCCATTTCCTTCTCCAGGGGATCTTCCCAACCCAGGGATCGAACCCAGGTTTCCTGCATTCCCGGCAGACATTTTAACCTCTGAGCCACCAGGAAGGTTAAGGCTAAGCTTCATTCATACTTTCCAAAACCTGGAGGCAACTGAGACATGCTTCAGTAAGTGAATGGATAAATAAACTGAAACATCTAGACAATGGAACATACTCAGCACTAAAAATAAATGATCAAACCAGGAAAAAATATGGAGAAAGCTTAAATGCATGTCACTAACTTGAAAGGCAGTGTACTATATGATTCGAACTGTATGACATTCTGAGATAGGCAAAATTACAGACACAGTAAAAAAAAAAAAAAAAGAAAAAAGAAGTTACCAGGACATGGGGCCAGGAGGATGAATAGTTTGAGCTCAGAGGATTTTCAGGGCAGTGAAACTATTATGTAAGACACTATGATGGTGGACACATGTCATTATGCATGTGTGCTAAGTCACTTCAGCCCTGTCTACTCTGCAACCCTATGGACTGTAGCCCACCAGGCTTCTATGTCCATGGGAGTCTCCAAGCAAGAATACTGGAGTAGGTTTCCTTGTCCATCTTCAGGGGATCTTTGCAACTCAGGGATGGAACCAACATCTCTTATGTCTTCTGCATTGGCAGGTGGGTTCTTTACCATTGGAGCTATTTGCGAAGTCCCACATGTCATTATACATTTGTTCAAACTCATAGAATATACACCACCAAGATGTTGTAAACTAATGTAAACTATGGACTTTGGCAATGTTGTGTCAAAACAGGTTCATCGATTGTAAAAGCAACATGTATCATCTGGTCGGCAGTTGCTGACAATGGTGAGACTATGCACAGAGTCAAAGGGTGGATGGGAAACCTCTGTATCTTCTACTCAGTTTTGCTGTGATCCTAAAACTACTCTAAAAAATAAAGTCTGTTGAAGTATATACATTTCTCAATTTTGTCAATTACTTAAAAAAAATACAGTCTCTAAAAATGCCATCTAAACTCTATGTAACTGCATGTTCAATTATATAACCAAAACATCTCATTGGGGCTTACAATATATGTCAAGTCAAAGTATATAATCATAGGCTCTCCTTTCATGAAAAGTCATAGTGGTAGAAAGTGCTACCTTAAAGTAACAACTAGTAAGCTACATTGGAAACATTAAATTGATTTATTTTTCATAGTTTGGACAAGAAAAAACACAAGGTTGTGGTTCTTGAGAAAAAGGAAACTGATGAAGTAAGTCCTATGTCAGCCCCTTAAGGTTCTGAGGAAACTTCCAAGCCTGAGTACATGAGGGAAACAAACACAATATAGCAGGGAATTCCCTGTGGGTCCAGTGGTTAGGACTCCACACTTCCACTACAGGGGACATGGGTTCAATCCCTGGTTGGGGAACTAAGATGCTGCATACTGCAAAGTGTGGTCAAAAAGAAACCTGAACTATTAGAGCCCAGAGGTCTCTGAGTTTAAGAGACAGAGATCAGAATTCACTGAGGCTGAGATTATCAGATTTTAGAGTTGAGAACATCAGAGGAGAGTGAGGTGGACTGAAAGAGAACTTTAGAGATATGCAAAAAAAAAAAACACACTTAATTTTTGTCTTACTTCTTAACTCAGTATGTACTAGGTGAATATCAAAGATACTAGAGAAAAAAAACACAGAAAGTAGGCTGAAAAACTCCCAGAGCTCATAAAAAGCTGGAAAAAGCCTGTATCCAACCAGCAGAAGGTAGAGACCCTGAAATACACACAGCATCTGGTGGAATCCTTCTAAAGATAGCTGTGGGCAACATTAGCTCCAGGCTGAAGAGCAAGCTGGCTTGGCCCTGAGGAAGCTTAAATACACATTGCATGGGTAAAGCTGACTCTGAGTAAGTTATTGGGATTCCTGAACATAGCTCAACACCATTGAAACAACAGAAGAAAACTCAGCATCCAACAATGCAAAATCATAATGTCCGTCCAATAAAACATTACCAGCATATGAAGAGACAGAAATATATGCTCCATCACCAAGAGATAAATCATCAGTACAAATAGACACAGATATGACAGAGATGATATAATGAGAGACAAGGCACTTAGTGTAGCTACTATAAATATAATCCATATGATCAAGAATGCAGAAAAAAACATAAGCATGTTGAGGAGAAATATTGGAAAATAAACTTTAAAACTCTAAGTAAAACTTCTTGAGGTGAAAATTTAACATTGAAAATAAAAACTGCATTGGGTATGATGAACAAAGGATTAGAAACCCAAAATAAAACATTAGTGAACTTGAGGAAATAGCAGTAGGAAATCTCAAAAACAAAACACACACAGAGAAAGAAAAGAGTGGATTAAAATGAACAGAGCTAATTAAAATTAATGCATGGGAAAAAAGTATATATTGATACATTTTCTTTCTAGTCATTCACCAATGGACACTTAGGCTGTTTCCATATCTCAACTGCTGTATTTAGATTGGTACAAAAGTAACTGTGGTTTTGCCTTGTTGAAATTCACTGTTTGATATAGGACGAAGTGAAGTCGCTCAGTCGTGTCCGACTCTTTGCGACCCCATGGACTGTAGCCTACCAGGCTTCTCTGTCCATGGGATTTTCCGGCAATAGTCCTGGAGTGGATTGCCATTTCCTTCTCCAAGGGATCTTCCCAACCCAGGGATCAAACCCAGATCTCCCACATCGTAGACAGATACTTTACTGTCTGAGCCACCAGGGAATACATTTTTAAATGAATGAGGTTAGGTTATACATCACTTTAAAGGACATTTCTTACTTCTCTTTTTTTTTTTTTTTTGCTAATGACTTCTTACTTGCTGTATATTTTATATTTATTTAAATTAGGGAAATGACGTTAGGCAAAGAAACAATTGGAGTGATTTTCTTATTTTGAGTTCAAAATGGGTCATAAAGTAGCAAAGATAGCTCACAACATCAACAATGCATGTGGCCCATTGCTAATGAATGTACAGTGCAGTGGTGGTTCAAGAAGTTTTGCAAAGGGGAAGAGAGCCTTGAAGATGATGAGCATAGTGGCAGGCCGTCAGAAGTTGACAATGACCAACTGAGAGCCACCATCAAAGCTGGCCCACTTACAGCTACATGAGAAGTTGCCATTGAACTCAACATCGACCATTCTATGGTTATACAGCATTTAAAGCAAATTGGAAAGGTGAAAAAGCTCAATAAGTAGGTGCCTCATGAGTTGACACAAATCTGAGACATATGCTCAGCAAACTGAGGAGATGCACTGAAATTTGCAATGCCTGCAGCTGGCATAGGTCAACAGAAAGGGTCCAATTCTTCATGACAATGCCTGATGGCACCACACCAATTGCACAACCAATGCATTAAAAGTGGAATGAATTGGGCTACAAAGTTTTGCCTCATCTGCTATATTCATCTGACCTATCTCCAACTGACTACCATTTATTCAAGCATCTCAGCTTCATGCAGGGATAACACTTCTACAACCAGCAGGATGCAGAACACACTTTCCAAGAGTTTGCTGAATCCCAAAGCATGGATTTTTATGCTACAGGAATAAACAAATTATTTCTTAATGACAAAAATTGTGTTGATTGCAAATGGTTCCTATTTTGGTTAATAAAGATGTGTTTGAGCCTAGTTATGATGATTTAAAATTCATGGTCCAAAACTGCAATTACTTGCTTTCCTGGTGACTCAGACAGTAAAGAATTAACCTGCAATGCAGGAGACCTGAGTTTGATCCCTAGGTCAGGAAGACCCCCGGGAGAAGGGCACAGCAACCCACTCCAATATTCTTGCCTGGAGAATTCCATGGACAGAAGAGTCTGGTGGGCTTAGTCCTTGGGATTGCAAAGAGTTGGACACAACTGAGTGATTAACACTTCACTTCACTAGGTAATAATAATAATAAACAATGCTGCAATGAACAGGGACATGCAGATATCATTTCAAAATAGTGGTTTTATCTTCTTTGGATATATAACCAAAAATGGAATTTCTAGATCAGGTGATGGTTCAATTTTTAATTTTTGATGAACCTGCCCAGTTTGCCACAGTGGACGAACCAATTTACATTCCCACCAACAGTAAATCAAGATAAATTTCTTTTTTTCCACATCTTTGTCAGTATTTTATATTTTTTAAAATGATAGTCACTCTAATGGGTATGATTTTCAATCAATAAATTAACCTTCAATGTAAGATAACAGCAAAGACAAAAAGAGAAAATTAAACAAAGGGTGGGCAGGATGATGGCAATATAAAGAGAAATAATTGATGAAATATAAAGCATAGCATCAGTGGAGTAACAATTGAAACAAAAAGTGACAGAGATCAGAATATTGGCTTATGGCAGTGAGTATATTCTTAAGAAGAGCATAACTCACTCTTAACTGAGTTAGAATATTCTAGGTCTCGATAAGGTGGTAATTATATGACTGTATCAGTTCAGTTCAGTTCAGTTCAGTCGCTCAGTCGTGTCCGACTCTTTGCGACCCCATGAATCGCAGCACGCCAGGCCTCCCTGTTCATCACCATCTCTCGGAGTTCACTCAGACTTACATCCATCGAGTCAGTGATGCCATCCAGCCATCTCATCCTCGGTCGTCCCCTTCTCCTCCTGCCCCCAATCCCTCCCAGCATCAGAGTCTTTTCCAATGAGTCAACTCTTCACATGAGGTGGCCAAAGTACTGGAGTTTCAGCTTTAGCATCATTCCTTCCAGATGTGTATACTATTTAAACTGTTCAAAGAAAGAGAATGTCAACTCAGATTTATTTATGCAGCCTTAAAGAATGAAAATAATACATTGCCAAGCAATGGAAGACAGACAGAATCCATTGCAATAGTGTTGGCCACTCCACTGCATTTTTGAATGTAAAAGAAATCTTTAAGCTGAAAGAAATGAAAACAGATGGCAAGTGGAACCTTCTAGAAGGAGTGAAGAGCACTAGAAATAAAATAATTAAGAAAAGAAAATTCCTTGTAAAATAAAGAGAGGAAGCTTGACCACTTCAACTCTCAGCATTTTATGTGATCTGGAGAATATGTGTGTACATACATGTGTGCACATATCCTTTGATTCCAATAAATAATTTATTGTGATACCTATTTAAGTATTCCATTAGTTCCTCAGTGCTATCTGATACTGGAATTTTTCTGAGGATTTTTTAAAATATGTGATTTTTAAAATAAAATTACCTTCACTCTTCTTTAAAGTTGTATTGTATGGTTAACAAATTTGAAATTTTTTATATCTTCAATTGACCTTTTTGTATTTAAAATGAGAAAATACTGTCTTTATAATGCGGTAGGTACACGTTCAGCTTAAGCAAATTATTCTAAATGGAGTATTTCTAGCTCTACTGTGGTAAATAGAGAAATTTGTAAATATTTAAGAAACAATTAGTTTACCAATGTTTCCTCTTATACATGTATTCATGACACCTCCCACTGACGGATAATTTTTTATGAGACAAAACATGTCTGATAGGTTTTCTCTGTTTATAATTCTTTCAAATGTTGGACCAAATTTAGATACTTCATAATCATAGATTTTGCATCTTCATTCTATTGCAGTACAGGATATAAATGTATACAACTAAAATTAGAATCATTTTCAACAAATCAAGATATCCCATAGAGTAATTATAGGATCTGAAAATCAAATAAACAAGGTAGTTTGGGCCTTCATGCTGTTTGCTAGCTTTGTTTTGAATACATGCAATTTTTTGAAAGTATGAAACTGAAGTTTGAATGTTTCCCTTGTTTATACACTTTCAACTTATTTTTAATGAACTGCAATCAAAAGTCAGAAGAACCTATTATAGAAATGTTTAATATTTTTCTAGACACAGACTTGATTTATAAGGTATGTTTTAAAAGCTCAATTATTTCTAAAATATAGTTGATCATGAATAGCAAAGAAGAAAATACACATAAATAAGTTGATTTTGTATCCAAAACAGAATCAAGCATATATTTTTTTCTTTAGCTACTCAGAAAAAAATATATAAGCGCTATTTATGATGTTTGAAAACTATGGTTTCCTTTAGTCGCTTTTAAGATGACATTATGAACTATTTTAGCCATGATTTATCTCAAAGATATTCAGGTTACATAACTTTCCAAATTTAATAAAACAACTGTTTTACTGTGATGTCTACCTCCCAAGAAAGCCTTTGTACATTTGGTGTGATTCAAAAACAACCAATGTTCTTTTTCAAGGTGAAACTGCAGAATTCATGGTAGCCTTCATAACAATCTTTGCTCTTTCACTTTTAACCAAAAGAATTTTCAAAAGCTTTGCTTTACTTCCATAAATTTGTATTAAAAAATAAACTATCTGAATTAGCCTGAGCTTTTTATTTGATGAACACTGCTGTTAAAGTGCCACCATTTTAAACATCTGTGAAGTTCTGCTAATGAAGCAAATCCATTAACATCTATTTCTTGACCTTTCATGTATGCACTGCCCCAAACACTTTAAATTGGAAATGAGATGAATCAATTGACAAGAAGAGTAATTTGATCTAAATGAAAACTGATGATGCACAGAGAGGTCCTTACACATCTCTTCTGTTGAACAGGATAAACCATCACTTTGGGCACAGACTTTTAAAAATAACCACACACTTTTGAAGGACATTCTGTGGCTTCTGACTTGTGTCTTCCAGATTTTAGGTGAACCATCAGTAGCAATCAGAAGCCCCACAGTTTAGCTCAGTTCAGTTACTCAGTCGTGTCCAACTCTTTGTGACCCTATGGACTGCAGCACGCCAGGCCTCCCTGTCCATCACCAAATCTCAGAGTTTACCAGACTCATGTCCATTGAGTCGGTGATGCCATCCAACCATCTCATCCTCTGTCAGCCCCTTCTCCTCCCGCCTTCAATCTTTCCCAGCATCAGAAGCCCCACAGCAGACAATAAATGTCGACCAATCTTTTCTGCAAGCTTCATACTTGTCAGGAATCTTCTTCGATAACAAAATCATTACCTTATTTTTTCAGTTTAACCTTCGGTTCAGTTTGCTGTTTTCTTATCGATGCTAAAAGGGTTCACTGGAAAGAGGGGCAGCCTGTAAAGGTCAAGGGGTCATTGCAAAATGGGTGGTGAGGATGTGGTTAACAGGTGAGGATGTCTGCTAAGCACCCCCAGACACGGTAAGGGCCAGGTGGTCACAACTAAGTCAAATAGGTTCTGAAAAAAGAAAAAAAAAAATGGTCAAAATTAGTGAATTAAAGTAAAAACCTTCAAAGGATCAGTTGCAGATAAAATAACCCTGTATGCTAGACAGCAAAAGAGACACAGATGTATAAAACAGACTTTTGGACTCTGTGGAAGAGAGGAGAGGGTGGGATGATTTGGGAGAATGGCATTGAAACATGTATAATATCATGTAAGAAATGAATCGCCAGTCTAAGTTTGATGCAGCTTGGGGCTGGTGCACTGGGATGACCAAGAGAGATGGTATAGGGAGGGAACTGGGAGGGGACGTTCAGGATTGTGAACTCATGTACACCCGTGGCGGATTCATGTTGATGTATGGCAAAACCAATACAGTATTGTAAAGTAAAATAAAATTAAAATTAAAAAAACATTGTTAAACCAGAATTGAAGCACAGTCCCACTCCACTGAAAGTCCCACTTCTGCAAGGCTTTCCATGAGAGTGCTCAAAAACACCTCAGGCAGGGAGAACCTTTTGATTGTAAAAGGTTCACTTTCTCATAATAGACTGAAATCATTCACTCAACTGAGTTTGTAGGTTTTATACAACCTTGATTATAAAGCCAGATAAAGAATGAAAAGTTAGAGCATAGTTCTGAAAATTAAAAGCATAATATTATCTAACCATATCCAGCAGTGCATTAAAAAGTAATAAACCATCACAATCAGAATGAGTCTGTTCCAGAAATGGAAGACTTTCATAACTTCTGAAAAAAATCCAACAATTGAATTCATCACTTCAATCAACTATATAAAATCACATAATTATCTGAATAGATGCAAACAATTGTTGGTAAATTTTAAAATTGAAATTAATATACAAAACATATGCAAACTGAAAAAAAAAAAAAACAGGAACTGCCTTCCTTCAGGAAAAAAAGCATGTACAAAAATCTGACTGTGATCCCACTCCTTGGCATATATCCAGAGACAATAATTTAAGAAGATCCATGCACCCCAATATTCACTGCAGCACTATTAACAATAGCCACAATTTGGAAGCACCCTAAATATCCATCAACAAAGGAACAGATAAAGATGCAATATATATATAATGGAATACTACTCAGTCATAAAAATAATAAAATAATGCCATTTACAGCAACATGGGTGGACCTAGAGGTCATCATACTATAAGCGAAGTAACTCAGAGAGAGAGAGAGAAATATCATGTGTTACCATTTATATGTGGAATCTAAAAGAATGATTAGAAAAGGTCAGTTTTCATTCCAATCCCAAAATAAGGCAATGCTACAGAATGCTCAAACTACTGCACAACTGCACTCATCTCACACAAAGTCATGCTCAAAATTCTCCACTCCAGGCTTCAACAGTATGCAAACTGTGAACTTCCAGATGTTCAAGCTGGATTTAGAAAAGGCAGAGGAAACAGAGATCAAATTGCCAACATTCTATATATGGTAATGTAAGTTTTCATGTTGCTCTTTCCACACGTCTCACTCTCTCCTGCCCTCTCCCCATGTCCATAGGTCTATTCTCTATGTCTGTCTCTCCATTGTTGCAAGAATATAAAGAAATTCTTCTGTAGCATTTTTCTAGATTGTGTATAGATGTGTTAGAATATGGCATTTATCTCTTTCTGACTTCACTCTGTATAATAGGTTCTAGGTTCATCCACCTCATTAGAACTGACTCAAATGTGTTCCTTTTTATGGCTGAGTAATATTCCATTCTGTATATATATCACAACTTCTTTATCCATTCATCTATTGATGGACATCTAGGTTGCTTCCATGTTCTAGCTATTGTAAATAGTGCTGCAATGAGCAATGGGATACATGTGTCTCTTTCAATTTTGGTTTCCTCAGAGTATATGCCTAGGAGTGGGATTGCTGGGTCATATGGTGGTTTTATTCCTAGTTTTTTAAGGAATCTCCATACCATCTTCCATAGTGGCTATATCAATTTACATTCCCACCATTTACATTCCCACCAACAGTGCAAGAGTGTTCCTTGTGTGGCTCAGGAAACTCAAACAGGGCACTGTATCAACCTAGAGGGATGGGATGGGAAGGGAGATGGGCAGGAGGTTCAAGAGGATCTATGTATACCTATGGCTGATTCATGTTGAGGTTTGACAGAAAACAGCAAGAGTCTGTAAAACAATTATCTATCAATAAAAATAAATTAATTTTAAAAAATTGTCAATATTTGTTCAGTTCAGTTCAGTCACTCAGTTGTGTCTGACTCTTTGCAACCCCATGAATCACAGCACGCCAGGCCTCCCTGTCCATCACCAACTCCGGGGGTTTACTTAAACTCATGTCCATCGAGTCAGTGATGCCATTCAGCCATCTCATCCTCTGTCATCCCCTTCTCCTCCTGCCCCCAATCCCTCCCAGCATCAGGGTCTTTTTCAACGAGTCAACTCTTCGCATGAGGTGGCCAAAGTATTGGAGTTTCAGCTTTAGCATCAGTCCCTCCAATTAACATGTTGGATCATAGATAAAACAAGAGAGTTCCAGAAAAAAATATCTACTTCTCCTTTATTGACTATGCCAAAGCTTTTGACTACGTGGATCACAACAAACTGGAAATTTCTTCAAGAGATGGGAATACCAGACCACCATACCTGCGTCATGAGAAATCTGTATGCAGGTCAAGAAGCAACAGTTAGAACCAGACATGGAACAACAGAATGGTTCCAAATAGGGAAAGGAGTATATCAAGGCTGTATATTGTCACCCTGCTTATTTAACTTTTATGCAGAGTACATCATGCAAAATACCAGGCTGGATGAAGTAAAAGCTAGAATCAAGATTGTAGGGAGAAATATCAATAATCTCAGATATGCAGATGACACCACCTTTATGGTAGAAAGTGAAGAGTGACTGAAAAGTCTCTTGATGAAAGTGAAAGAGGAGAGTGAAAAAGTTGGCTTAAGACTCAACATTCAAAGAACTAAGATCGTGGCATCTGGTTCCATCACTTCACGGCAAATAGATAGGAAAACAATGGAAAAAGTGACAGACTTTATTTTGGGAGGCTCCAAAATCACTGCAGATGGTGACTGCAGCCATTTAATTAAAAGACACTTGCTCCTTGGAAGAAAAGCTATGACCAACCTAGATAGCATATTAAAAAGCAGAGACATTACTGACAAAGGTCCATCTAGTCAAAGCTATGGTTTTTCTGGTAGTCATGTATGGATGTGAGAGTTGGACTATAAAGAAGGCTGAGTACCAAAGAATTGATGCTTTTAAGCTGTGGTGTTGGAGAAGACTCTTGAGAGTCCCCTGGACTGCAAGGAGATCCAACCAGTCAGTCCTGAATATCCATTGGAAGGAATGATGTTGAAGCTGAAACTCCAATACTTTTGCCGCCTGATGCAAAGTACTGATTCATTGGAAAAGACCCTGATGCTGGGAAAGATTGGAGAGAGCAGAAGGGGATGACAGAGGATGAGATGGTTGGATGGCATCACTGACTCAATGGACATGAGTTTGAGCAAGCTCCAGGAGTTGGTGATGGACAGGGAAGTGTGGCATGCTGCAGTCCATGGGGTGGCAAAGAGTCGGACATGACTGAGCAACTGAACTGAACTGAAAAGAATGATACAAACAAACTTATTTAGAAAACACAAGCAGACTCAGAGACAGAGAAAATAACCTTATAGTTAGGGGTAGGGGGGAGAGAGAAACTAGGAGTAGGAGACTTATAGATACACACTACTGCATGTGAAATAAACAAGAAGGTCCTATTGTGGAGCACAGCGAACTATACTCAGTATGTTGTATAACAGAAAAGAATCTGAAAAAAAAAATAAGCTATATATATATATGTATATATATATGCATGCATGATGGAATCACTTGTCTCTACATGTGAAATTAACACAACATTGTAATTCAACTATACTTCAATTTAAAAAATCAAAGAAACAAAATCCTACAGAAAACCTCCCATATAATAGAAACAATTTGGTTTCACTTCCTTTAATACTCAGAACAAAGCACATATTCTTACTATGATCATCCAACAGAATACTAAAGGCCAGACTAGAAAAGCAGCGCAAGAAAACAAATAAGCGTAAACTGGGCAGATGCAGCCAGCACCAGCACACACTCTTCATACCTCCCCAGCCCCTTCTGTCTCAATTCCACCGCTGTCAGTGACCAATTTTGTGTGAACTCCAACCCATTTCTCTCGGAGGCAACCTCACCCTTGCCCATAGGTGTCCATTAGCCAGTTCGCTCAATTTCTTTGGCTGTGCAGCCATTTCCTCCCAAATCAGAAAATACAAGTCCGCTCTCTGAATGAGTTGTGACCTGCCTCTGGGCACAGAAGCCAGGAAGCAGTGGGAAGTCAGGGAGCAAGTGTTGAGGAAAGGCTGCGTCTTTGGGGCACAACTCAGGGCTCCATTTCTCATTTGGGGAGTGTGGGCATGATGCCTGAGTCCCCCCTGAAGCCTCAGCATCATGTTTACAGTGAGATTCTGGGCAAGAAGCTCAGCATGATCTGCTCTGCTCTACAGAGATCAATGTCTCTTTGAATGTTATGTAAAGTCCCTTGGGTGGTTTTCAAGGTATACCTTCAGTTAGAAGTTGACTGCCCTAAACTTATGATTTTCTTTTGTCTAAGATTCCAAATGGAGTTAACATAAATAAACCAACTTGCTCTACAAGCCCCACTCTTAACCTCTGTCCATGTTGTGTAGATGTCATGACGACCATCATACACTAATGTTTCAGCTCCTACCTGTTTCTCATCATGCTAACCACAGATAAAAGCCTTCATAATTGCAACACCACTGCATCCAGTAGTCATCACTGCCACATTTGCAACAGGGTTTGGTTTGTGTGTAACACTGAGACTACTACACAACACACTTACAAAACCCTGATGTGATAGACTGTGTTCCAGGATCAGACATTAACTCCTGTCTTAGCTTTAGTTTCTCAGAAAGACTCTCAGGAAAGGCTTCCATACAGGTCCTTCACTAGGGAATATAATCTCAAGGAGAAGGAGTAATCGAAAAGGATAATGTTGAGGAAAAATACAGAGAAGCAATGAATTAGCTCATGCTAATTGCAACTGTTTGCTTGATTTAGTGCAACATTCTCCAAGAAGTGGAATAAACTGCATCTCTGGAGAGACTGTCTGGAGGAGAAAAGGGGAGAATTTATCTTCCAGCTCCTATAACTCATTAGTCAAAGGTTAGCCCATGGGACATGAAATAACCCACAGTTCTGAGTTTTACAACCGTGGCGCCAAGTAGGGTCTCATCACGCCCAAGCTTTGGCATCAACAGGAACCTGTGGGGCAGGACACACAGCAGAGAGAGAGAGGCAGGAATTATAGTTTCTGCTCGGGGAGGAAACAGGTATGCAGCCAAAGAAATGGAAGCTACTGGCTAACAGATACCAGTGACAATAGAACATATAAGGATCCTAAGGCCAGGTGTCATGGGTATTGAACTAAAGGTAAGCGGCATATAAATGAGGGCATTTCTAGATATGGAACACATGTTCAAGAGTCTGGCATTCTGGCAAATACACCAAAATGTGATCCCAATAGTTCATTGAGCTGTCTCCTTGGACCACATCCATCATTCCAAGACTTGACCAGACAATAAGGTGAAGATGCAGGGAATTTCTTGGCATGCTTTTGACGGAATTGTCAGCTGTCTCAGACAGGTGAGAATGTTAAACCAGTTCTAACTTTGGAAAAGGCAATGGCACTCCACTCCAGTACTCTTGCCTGGAAAATCCCATGGACGGAGGAGCCTTGTAGGCTGCAATCCATGGGGTCGCTAAGAGTCAGGCATGACTGAGCGACTTCACTTTCACTTTTCATTTTCATGCATTGGAGAAGGAAATGGCTACCCACTCCAGTATTCTTGGCTTGGAGAATCCCAGGGACGGGGAGCCTGATAGGCTGCCATCTATGGGGTCGCACAGAGTCGGACACGACTGAAGTGACTTAGCAGCAGCAGCAGCAACTATGTAGGAACTGAGAACTACAACCAACCACATTCCTCGAGATGATCCAAGGACTTCCTTTACTAAGGAAATAGGGAAAATACTTTTGAGAGAAGTAATGCAATATTTGAGGAAACGGAGGCTATTTTCTGGAGGCCAAGGTGACTGCCTAAGATGTGCTGCCACAGACCGAGTTCCCTAATAGCAATGAAGGAGTCAGGATTCCAGAGCGGCACGGCAGTGTACAACAGACTCTGAGACAAGGCGGGCATAGTCACTGTAATAGGCAGTGAGGCTAGTGTGGCCAGCAATGGACATCTGATCCTAGTGTTTTCATGGTTAAAAGAGATGGATAATCAGTCAGGGTAAGATAGAAAATACACAGATAGATAGGGAGACAGAGAGGGAGAGAGATGAAATAGATCAATAGATAGATACAACTTTTCTACGCTAATATGTCCTACACAGGCTGGTGGAATGAAGGTTATTATCAGCTAACAAGTGAAAATTCGTGACTCTTCACCAAGTTTTCAGATCAAAATCAGTCCACAAATGAAACCCTCTCTGTAATGTCACAAGTGTATGCTCAAATACTTCTTTAGCTTTTCTCAAAGAGATCTATGACTATTTTCCATGGCAATGGTGTTCTGGAGATGGAGATGAAGGTCCACAGATAATCTCAGGATTAACAGAAATGAAACCTGAGCTGCCACTGGAACCAGGAGATGAGCAACCATCATCATCCTCTGGATAGAGCGGGTGCATCCAGAGGTTATGTGATAAATGGAGTTTTAGCTAAGGGTTGTCTCATAGTAGGATTAAGGGATCTGAGGATCCACCATGAGGTTAATCTTGTGATTTTTTTTTTTCCAGTGTATAATAGGAATATGTGCTAAGTTGCTTCACTTATGGCCAACTCTTCGCCACTCTATTGATTAAAGCCTGGCAGGCCAGAGGGCCATGGGGATATATGTGCACAATTATCATCCTGCCAAAAAAAAAAAAAAAAACAGAAAACAAAGAAACCAATTCTCTTGGAGGTGAAGGCTGGACTACTCCACCGTTTAAGTAACTCAGATCTGCCAAAATAGTGGCCAGTGGTGAGAGAAAGCTGAAATGATTGTGGAAGAGTTAGAAGACGAACATCAGACACAACTGTAGCTTGTTCCTCTCTGCACTTGGCCTGAAATCTCTGGAGAGTCCATGTCCAGCTGCCATCGTAGAGGAGACTCCATGACACGCTGGACTTCTCACTGTCTTCTCAGAGAACACAGGACAGCACCCGTTCTCACCCCTGTGGAGATTCCATGCTGGCACATGAGGCCAGCTCTGACGGACAGCATGTGAATCTGAGCGGAGTCCTGGGTGGGGGTGGCTCTCTCGTACACATCCCATGAGCCACATGGAATGTTCTTGGCCTTCCTTATGCTCTGGCCACTGGCAGAGACAGACTTGCCTGTGAGCTAACTGATTTCCACTCAAACTGGGGAGGGTTCTCCTGAATGCCCCTGTGGTCCTCTCCCTCCCTTTACAGGTTATGATGTTGCATGAGGCTGGGTTGGTGCCCAAGCAGGTGAAATTTATAAGTCCAAGGGAGTTACAGTACACTGTAGTAAATCTTTGGCAATGCAATGATGCAGGCCAATGGACTCAGTTTCCCCCTTCTTCCTTTGGGTGCATTGCCCTGATGTGCAATCAAATGCCTTCTGGGTAGATGAGATGAAGGCCAGCCCTGGGTGCACTTGAGAAGCAGCTACTTGACTGTTCCCGGCTTCCCTCTCCCCAGCCCTCAGTGTTGCTCCTGGAATTGCCCTAACATGTGATTAGCACCTAAGCCGCTGCATGGCTGCTGCTTTCTGGGGATCCCAGGCCAGCACAGCAGTCAACAACTGGCATTATGTGTGCACAGTATGCTCATTGTTAAAGAAAACACAATAGAAGCATCCGATTAATAGGAAAAACAAGGTAGATTTAGGCAAATTCATACTAGATGATCACCAAGAACAATTAAAAAAGAACCTGAAAAGAAGATATCATTCATAGGAATAGTGTGAAAAACAGTAACAAATTAGCACAAACAAAAGGAAACCTTAACTGATGACACACAAAGTAAAGAGCTCTCAGTCATGATTGTAAAGGAAGCTTGGATATGATAGCAACAGCCTCAAGACAGTGCGGAATGTTCAATCACAGAGTCTGAAAAATTATCTTTTAAATATTTCATACGTGGATTTCAAATGCATCCTTCGTGAAATAACATTTTTATTTGATCATGACCCATGAATAAATGCAAGTTTCATTTTCCCACAGCCCCAGATTTCAGGATTTTACTTTATTTTTTAAAGGGAGCCTACCATAGCTTTAATTTTGCTCCTGCAGAATGGGAGGCAAGTGTGTCTCCTTGCAGTTTGGAGGAGGGCAGGTGAGGAAACCAGAGCCCTGAGTCTGGGTCACTGTGTCAGCCTCAACAAAACCCTGCTGGCCTGTCTGTAGGCACAAGAACAGTGGAGTGTAGACAACGGCTCCAGCATTTCAGGTGACGCCACTTTGCCTTGCAGTAGTCATCTGCAGTTTAACAAAGAGTCTAAAAGTCTAAAGGGGGGAGAGTAAATCAAATTCTCCGTGGTCTCAATTTTCAGAATGATGGCAGTTGGAGCAGTTTTCACACCTTTCTTGTGTGCAGGTCTGCTAGGGGAGTGAAGGGCCATGGCACTTTCTGTGATGAGTTTCACACACTTGTCACACTTGGCCTAAAGCCTAATCACAGACTCTCGGAAAGGAGACCAGCGCGAGTCTTTCCCTTGGCAGGCATTCCTGGGAAAGAACTTACAAGGCTTCTTCTGGAAATGACTTTGCAATACGTGTGTCTCCATGGTGAAGCCCACGGTGGCCCACTGCTGCAATCAGCAGCTTGCCCGCTGTGTGTCCACCCTCCCTGGGAGGCACTCCCGGGACAGGGACTCCTTCCCCCAGCCCGCTAGTGCTTGTAGCCTTTACTGGTCACTAGACAATCAGGTGGGCCTTCCTGGTGGCTGTGGTAAAGAATCTGCCTGCAGTGCAGGAGACGCAGTTCAATCCCTAAGTCAGGAAGATCCCCTGAAGGAGGAAATGGCAACTCACTCTAGTATTCTAGCCTGGGAAATCCCATGGACAGAGGAGCCTGGTGGCCACATACTGTCAAAGAGTTGGACACGACTGAGCAACTAAACAAGATACGTTCCATCTTCTCTCCAAGGCTCATCTGCTTTTATCCATGTCCTAAGACATTTAACAGAATCCCAAGAACATCAGTAGGAGAACTAAAGGAATTCATACTTAGGTGTTACACCTACTTATCTCCAGGAAAGCTGCAAGTCTTTACCACTTTTTGTCAGTGTCTAGTACTAAGGGCAAACACAGGCATTTGAAAAAGAGCCCTGAATTAAGACCAATAAAGTATCCTTACAATTGACTGAAAATGTTTATTTAAAAATGAAGATACACTGGGAAAATGTAAAGGCAAGACCTTAAGTTTCAAAACAGCTCTTGTGCTTTAAGGAGGCAGGTTGTTCACTCAGCGAGTGGCGGTGTTTGCATTTTCCTCTTCTTCCTCACTTTCATGGCTTATCGTGGGAAGCATCTCCTATAATTAGTGTCAACTTAGAGGCAGACTAACCTTCAGGTCTCCAAATATTTCCCCACGGTTTCTGTAAATGGTAAGACATCAGGCTAGTATTTGAAGTTCATGGTTCAGAAAGTAGGATTTAGTTCTCCATTCATGGTTTCTGCCCATAAACTTAATTACTCTCAGGAACATTTTTTTCCAGGAGTGACTGATGGACTTTTCAGTTTGTACAAGAGCAGCGCCTAACATCCAGCTAAAATGCCACGGTGAAGATTAGACTGTTTAGGAAGCCTTATTCATCTCATTTTAGACAAAATTCCATGAAGTTTCAGGCAGTAAAGTTTGGATTCCGGGGCAGGCAGGGGGCGGGCCAGCTGGCGTGCTGACATGGAGGACTCAGGCCAGCTTTCTCTTTTGTCTCTGAAATGGGCTCAGAGGCAACTTTGCCGCTTGACAAAATTCCTGAAGTCCTTGAGGCTGTTGTGTTGGTGAATACTTTGACCAATACTTTCACCAAAGAGTTGGTGAATACTTCTCTTTCCGTGTGACAGATCCGCAAGCCAAACCCTTCAATGATTAAACTAGAAGAATGAGACAGTGCTTGTCCATTAATTTACAAAGTATGGTTGAACATAATGTGTTGTTACGTTCTGGAAAGGTTATCTGTCATTTGCTTATCTTCAAACTATATGTCTCTCTATGAAGAGACTTTTTTAAAAAAGTTTTTTGCATTTTATCCAAGTTTGGACAGCCTGTTCCTGCTTCCACTATCAAATTAGACTGCTTAATTTGGCAAACAACCCTCCATGGAGATAAAAATATAAGAAAATCAACATGGTAAGTTCCTTCTAGGGTAAGCAGCTTAATGGAAAACAGACTGAATGGCCACTGAAAGACCATAAATGCTAGCCCCAGGCCCAGCTGGCCCTGCGGGCGGTATGAACCAGCTGAAAGGAACAGGGGCCTTGCAGTCAGACAGATCTGGGTTCAAGCGTCCTTCCAAAACTCCAACATTTACTAAATAGATGACTATGGATATGTAACTGAACTTTTCCACACCTCTGTTCTCTCATTTGTTAAGTCCCACAAAATCATCATTCTTATACTCCAATGTGAGAATTAAATGAATATTGAAATTTTCTGGACGTAATTATATGCTCAGTAAATAACTTCTATTCTGTCACTAAGCCTTTATCGTTTCCATGTTATGTAAAAATACTGTGATAACTTGGATGGAAAGCAAAAGGAACTGGGACTGCTTGGGTATCAGCTCTCACACAAGATTCCAGCTGATGCTGCACAGAATATTACGGTCGCTGGACCAACACATTCTGGAAAGTAAATGGTATGGGCTGAAGGACAGCACGGGGGTTCATTCTTTCAAAAAACTTTTTAGTACATACTATGGGCAGGCTCATTTTTCCAATAAACCTTTAAAAATCCTTTGAGCCAGGTACTGACCTCAGAATGTTAAATATTTTACTTGAATTGTTATAACAACTCTGAGAGGTATACAGTATGTGTTGTGCCCTTTCACAGGAAAAATGGCATAGAGGTGAAGTGGAAAATATATCAGCTTCCCAAGCTACAGGGCAGAAGAGAATGATTCATTCATATGGCATGTGGGATCTTAGTTCCCTGACCAGGGATCAAACCTGGGCCCTGGGCAGTGAAAGCACAGAGTTCTAACCACTAAATGGCCAGGGAAGTCCCAATGACTGTGTTTTTCATATCTACACTTTCTGCCCTTTCAGTTTCCAGGAGTGGCTTACCACACTCATTTTCTGTCTCTGGTGAGATCAGTTTGTAATTTTCTTCTCTGTTATGATTTTTTTTTTTTTTTAACCCTTAATAGCTGCCTCAGCTGTATCAGTTTGTCCTAATTCCCTACTTCTTCCTTAATTTTTGTGAAGGTTGGCTAACTGTTGTATCTCTGACATTTTCGAATCTGGAGGTTATCTTGTCACATCTTGTCAGAAGTCTCACTTCCACCAGGTAAATTTAAGTTGAAATCCTGGCAAAATTCTGCACTGTCTTCTCAGTGCATGGAGTATCAAATCCATACTGTTATGCTGGTTCATGAGACCCCCTATAGTCATGCCTTGAATCAATTTTACTTCTTTTACTCCATAATCTCACCCTTCCAAAACTGTCTGGTTCTTGAAGCCTGGACTCCTTTTCTCTCTAGAAAGAGATTCTATGATTCCTTGCCTCTGTTTATAAAGAATTCTCTCTTTTTGCCTTTCCCTCTTAAAATCATCTATTTATTCTTTAAGGTTCCATTTAAATGCATCTTCTCAAAGTCACCTCCCAAATTTCCCAGGTAGAAGTATTTTATTCTTTTAAATGGTTTGGGATAGTTTGGCCTGGGCTGGATTCTAGCTCTGTCACCTAGTAACCTGGTCTCCAGAATACTTGAGTCTTTATGGAAAAATCAGGGAGTCCCTCGGACAAGACACCTGAAGACCTCTGGCCTCATCTTGCTATGACTCACTTTTCACTGTGAGCAGGTAAGGCCAATGTATTATGACTGTACAGTGTCCCTAAGTGACTTACACTGAGAACCCTGAGCCCTGTCTGTCTCCCTTGTTACAGACATGATAAGGAAGAAAGACAGGCAACATTTCCAAATCTTCTGCTCAATTTTTTCAGCTGTAACTTTTGCTTTATTATTTTTGTAAAAATTACATAAGAGTATGTCTTCCAGTGTACTAAGTTAAAACAGAATTGCAACCTTGAAACAGAAAAATGAAGTGAGTAGGAAGTGACCTCTTCGGTTTTTCTCTGAGTCCAGGGGTCACATCAAACATCTCTAGAGCAGATTATCACATGGTTGACAAAACCCACCCTCAGACTAATGACAAAGAATACCTGACAATTCATTCAATATGGGATCGTGTAACTGACACCTTTCTACTTGTAACTGACTCTTATTGTTGCAAAGTTTCTGACAATTGTGGAATAGTTTATGTAGATTTTACTGAACTGCTGAATGAACTCAACATACATGTAGCTTAAACAGGCAAGATAGAAATTAACAAAAAGTCTGGTCTGTTGCTAATCTAACCAAACGTGAGTTTAAGAGGCCCTGGCTTGCTCAGCCATTTCTAAAGACCTGGGATGGATGCATTACATTTCTCTCACAAGTATATATTTTTCTAAAATCTGAAAAATCACAGTTGATGAAAAAGACTCTCTACATCCTCTCCAATTTGCCCTTGTATTGGATGGCACTGCAGTGGTTACAGATACTTTCAATACCCAGTAAAAGGGAAACTGACCCAAGACCACATTTAACCCGATTATGTGGTTTGCAGCCACTTCCATGAACAACTATTTCAGTACATACATAAATGGCTTTCAGTAACACTACTTTAGCCCATGGTGCCAACCTGCACAGAATTCTGACAAATTTTCAGGACCAGGAGCTGAGTCACAGTATGTTCTTAACCTGGCACTGTAAATATGTGAGTAGTAGAGAAAAAAAGAAGTTTGAAACATGCACTTCCAACAGTTAGACTTGCACATCATCAGATGTGTAAAAGACACAGCAGACTCAGTCCTAGTCAAAAGAGAAGGTGCTTTCTAGAAGGAGTACACTGAGTACTCCTGGACATAGTTTCTCCCATAGTCTTGTACGGATGTGAGAGCTGGACCATAAAGAAGGCTGAGTGATGAAGAATTGATGCTTTCAAGCTTTGGTGCTATGGAAGACTCTTGAGAGCCCCTTGGACTGCAAGATCAAACCAGTCCATCCTAAAGGAAATCAACCCTGAATACTCACTGGAAGGACTGATGTTGAAGCTGAAGCTTCAGTACTTTGGCCACCTGTGCAAAGAGCTAACTCACTGGAAAAGACCCTGATGTTGGGAAAGATTGAGGGCAGGAGGAGAAGGCAGTGACAGAGGATGAGATGGTATCACCAACTCGATGGACATGAGTTTGAGCAAACTCTGGGAAACAGTGAGTGAAGGACAAGGGCACCTGGAGTGCAGCAGTACATGGGGTCACAAAGAGTTGGATATGACTGAGCAACTGAATGACAACAAAATAGAAATTATTAACACAGATGGTGGGTTGAACCACTAGCCCTATTTCTTTATGTCTCTATCCAACCACATTTTGCTAAGTTTTCTTTAAGGGAAAATCACCCTTGCTTGATCATCAACTCCTTGCTCTCCCATGCAACTCACTAGGGCCAAAGAAATGAGGTAGAAATAGCAATGTGCCAATCCTGGGCCTTCATGGACCAGACATAGTTCTGCTGACCTGCCTTTTTTCTGCAATTGCTATGACCAAAATATACCTTGGCTAGATCCAAGCTCTAGGAGAATAATAAAAAGGGTAGAGCCTCTCGGCTGACCAGCTACTGTCTACCTGTCCTGATACCTTTTACAACAACAGTTAGAATAAAACAAATATCATGAAAATGTAATAAATAAAATGAAAAGAACCAGTGATCACTCAGTGAAACTCATAGGTCTTTCCTCATGATTTTCTGCTGTGCTAATATTTGAGCTTTTGTGCTTAGTCACTCAGTCATGTCCAACTCTTTGTGACCTGTGGACTGTAGCCCACCAACCTCATCTGTCCATGGGAATTGTCCAGTCAAGAATACTTGCCTGGAGTGAGTTGCCATGCTCTCCTCCAGGGGATCTTCCCAACCCAAGGATCAAACCCTGGTCTCCCACATTGCAGGTGGATTTTTTGCCATCTGAGCCACCAGGGAAGCACTTTTGAGCTTTGGCCCCTTTCTATTTCTTTCAAACTATATTTCTGAACATTATTATTTTTTATTTAAAAATTGCATTTATTTAAACTAAAAATAACCCCCAAAATGTTCATCCATGTGATTTTAAGTGTCAGCTTTAAATAAAATACTATGATAAAATATAGGAGTCACCCATAGGAATTGTAGTGTTTTCCCAACTCCATGAATTATCTATCCATGCCTTGCTCTTTGAAAAATCTTTCCACCTGCTCACCCATACACTACAGAGGGGATCACTTTCGTCACTGATTCTCAGAGAAAGATCATTCAAAATTGTCCATAACTATTTAATACAACCCCAAATGAATTTTGGGCACATTTTCACCCAATTAAACATTTAACCATGCATATCACTCAGGCAAACGTGGTACATTACCATTTATTACTCCATATTCAAAAGTTCCTCTGTCTATAGAAATGAATACCTAACAGTCTTCCAGAATTTTTTCATTGCAATATTTTCAGAGACATTAATAAAATGTGTTATCCATAACATTCCTTTTCAAATCTTTGTATGTGTCATTTTATTGTACTTGTCCAAAAACTGATGACTATGAAAGGTACAGGATTCAATATGTCACACCAATTTCAGTGTTCTACAAAATTCCTTATATCCAAATCACACCAAGGAGACCCTAACAGATCAGGTGAGGAATTTTCATAGAATAAATTAAGGAATCAATATATTGAGGATGGGGCCAGCTCCCAAATGGCATGTGTTCACAATATCAAGGAAAATAAAATGACAGCATAGCCAGGAGGAAAGGGAAGATAAAAAGTCAGCAAAAAGTGGAACCTTGTGTTTGATATAAAAGTACCAAAATTATGAATGAGCATTCAGTTCAGTTGCTCCGTTGTGTTCAACTTTTTGTGACTTCATGGACTGAAGCATGCCAGGCCTCCCTGATCATCACTGACTCCCGGAACTTACCCAAATTCATGTCCATTGAGTTGGTGATGCCATCCAACCATCTCATCCTCTGTTGTCCTCTTCTCCTCCTGCCTTCAACCTTTCCCAGCATCAGGGTCTTTTCAAATGAGTCAGCTCTTTGCATCAGGTGGTCAAAGTACTGGAGTTTCAGCTTCAGCATCAGGCCTTCCAGTGAATATTCAGGACTGCTTTCTTTAGGATGGACTGTTTGGATCTCCTTGCAGTCCAATGGATTTTCAAGAGTCTTCTCCAACACCACAGTTCAAAAGAATCGATTCTTCAGCACTCAGCTTTCTTTATGGTCCAACTCTCACATCCATATATGACTAGTGGAAAAACCANGGACTGGTTGGATCTCCTTGCAGTCCAATGGATTTTCAAGAGTCTTCTCCAACACCACAGTTCAAAAGAATCGATTCTTCAGCACTCAGCTTTCTTTATGGTCCAACTCTCACATCCATATATGACTAGTGGAAAAACCATAGCTTTGACTAGATGGACCTTTGTTGATAAAGTAATGTCTCTGCTTTTTAATAGGCTGTCTAGGTTTGTCATAGCTTTTCTTCCAAGGAGCAAGTGTCTTTTACTTTCATGGCTGTAGTCACCATCTTCAATGATTTGGGAGCCCAAGAAAATAAAGTCTGTCACTTTATGAGCATAGGGGTGGGTAATGAGAAAGTTTGGGAGAAATGCTCAAGGACTGAGTTCAGAGCAAGCTTTAGTTCCTCAGCAGAAATGGATTACTGAGTACTGGAGACACAAGAACTGATGCCATCATAATAGAACCTCAGGGGCATATGCAGTGTAGTTCAGTGGTCAACTGAAGATTCTTGTACCACACAGATCCAAACCAAAATGCTGACTACTTTTCTCCATGTCCTTGGAAGAAAACTTTTAATCTCTCTAAATAAAAGTCCCTCAATCTACATAATAATAGAATTTACCTAATATGTTTATTAAATCATGAGACATGCTGGACTGGATAAGGCAAAAACTGCAGTGAAGATTGCCAGGAGAAACATCAATAACCTCAGATATGCAGATGACACCACCCTTATGGCAGAAAGCAAAGAAGAACTAAAGAGCCTCTTGACAAAAGTAAAAGAAGAGAGTGAAAAAGTGGGCTTAAAATCAAACATTCTGAAAACTAAGATCATGGCATCTCATCCCATCACTTCATGGCAAATAGATGGGGAAACAATGGAAACAGTGAGAGACTTTATTTCTGTGGGCTCCAAATCCCTGTAGATGATGATTGCAGCCATGAATTAAGACACTTGCTCCTTGGAAGCAAAGTTATGATCAACCTGGATAGCATATTAAAAAGCGGAGACATTACTTTGCCAACAAAAGTCCATCTAGTCAAAGGTATGGTTTTTCCAGTAGTCATATATAGATGTTAGAGTTGGACTGTGAAGAAAGCTGAGCGCCGAAGAATTGATGCTTTTGAACTGTGGTGTTGGAGAAGACTCTTGAGGTCCCTGGACTGCAAGGCAATCCAACCAGTCAATCCTGAAGGAAATGACTCCTGAATATTCATTGGAAGGACTGATGCTGAAGCTGAAACTCCAATACTTTGGTCACATGTGAGGTAAGGAGCAGTGGCTGTGCGTTGCTGGAGCAGTCGTAAAGACATATCCCACGTCCAAGGTAAGAAAACCCAAGTGAGACGGGACACAGTGAGAGAGGGCTTCAGAGGGAAGACACACTGAAACCATAATTACAGACAACAGAGTATCTGATCACATGGACCCCAGCCTCATCTAACTCAATGAAACTAAGCCATGCCGTGTGGGGCTGCCCAAGACAGACGGGTCATGGTGGAGAGGTCAGACAGAATGTGGTCCACTGGAGAAGGGAATGGCAAACCACTTCAGTATTCTTACATTGAGAACCTCATGAAGAGTATGAAAAGATGAATTCCCCAGGTCAGTAGGTGCCCAATATGCTATTAGAGATCAATTGGGAAATAACTCCAGAAAGAATTAAGTGATGGAGCCAAAGCAAAAACAGTACCCAGTTGTGGATGAGAATGGTGATAGAAGCAAGGTTCGATGCTGTAAACAGCAATATTGCATAGGAACCTGGAATGTTAGGTCCATGAATCAACTCACTAGGCAAGTTGGAAGTGGTCAAACAGGAGATGACAAGAGTGAACGTCGACATTTTAGGAATCAGCGAACTAGGATGGACTGGAATGGGTGAATTTAACTCAGATGACCATTATATCTACTACTGCGGGCAGGAATCCCTCAGAAGAAATGGAGTAGCCATCATGGTCAACAAAAGAGTCCAAAATGCAGTACTTGGATGCAGTCTCAAAAATGACAGAATGATCTCTGTTCGTTTCCAACGCAAACCATTCAATATCACGGTAATCCAAGTCTATGCCCCGACACTAACACTGAAGAAGCTGAAGTTGAACAGTTCTGTGAAGACCTACAAGTCCTTCTAGAACTAACACCCAAAAAACATGTCCTTTTCGTCATAGGGGACTGGAATGCAAAAGTAGGAAGTCAAAAAACACCTGGAGTAACAGGCAAATTTGGCCTTGGAGTACAGAATGAAGCAGGGCAGAGGCTAATAGAGTTCTGCCAAGAGAAAACACTGGTCATAGCAAACACCCTCTTCCAACAACACAAGAGAATACTCTACACATGGACACCATCAGATGGTCGACACCAAAATCAGATTGATTATATTCTTTGCAGCCAAAGATGGAGAACACTCTTGAGAAACCTATATGCAGGTCAGGAAGCAACATTTAGAACTGGACATGGAACAACAGACTGGTTCCAAATAGGAAAAGGAGTACGTCAAGGCTGTATATTGTCACCCTGCTTATTTAACTTCTATGGAGAGTACATCATGAGAAACTCTGGGCTGGAGAAAGCACAAGCTGGAATCAAGATTGCTGGGAGAAATATCAATAACCTCAGATATGCAGATGACACCACCCTTATGGCAGAAAGTGAAGAACTAAAAAGCCCCTTGATGAAAGTGAAAGAGGAGAGGGAAAAAGATGGCTTAAAGCTCAACATTCAGAAAACGAAGATCATGGCATCTGGTCCCATCACTTCATGGCAAATAGACAGGGAAACAGTGGAAACAGTGTCAGACTTTATTTTTGGGGGCTCCAAAATCACTGCAGATGGTGACTGCAGTCATGAAATTAAAAGACGCTTACTCCTTGGAAGGAAGGTTATGACCAAACTAGATAGCATATAAAAAAGCAGAGATATTACTTGGTCAACAAAGGTCTGTCTGTTCAAGGCTATGGTTTTTCCAGTGGTCAGGTATGGATGTTAGAGTTGAACTATAAAGAAAGCTGAGTGCTGAAGAATTGATGCTTTTGAACTGTGGTGTTGGAGAAGACTCTTGAGAGTCCCTTGGACTGCAAGGATATCCAACCAGTCCATCCTAAAGGAGATCAGTCCTGGGTGTTCATTGGTAGGACTGATGTCGAAGCTAAAGCTCCAATACTTTGGCCACCTGATGTAAAAGCTGACTCATTTGAAAAGACCCTGATGCTGGGAAAGATTGAAGGCAGGAGGAGAATGGGATGACAGAGGATGAGATGGTTGGACGGCATCACCAATTCAATGGACATGAGTTTGAATAACTCCAGGAGTTGGTGATGGACAGGGAGGCCCAGCATTCTGCAGTCCATGGGGTTGCAAAAAGTCGTGCATGACTGAGCAACTGAACTGAACTGAATATGCTTATGGATGTGAGAATTGGACCGTAAAGAAGACTGAGCAGTGAAGAACTGATGCATTTTAATGATTGTGCTCAAAAAGACCTTTGAGAATATCTAGGACAACAAGAAGAAAAAAACAGTTAATCCAAAAGGAAATCAAGCCTGAATATTCATTGGAAGGACTGATGCTAAAGCTGAAACTACAATACTTTGGCCATTTGATGTAAAGAGCTGACTCACTGGAAAAGACTCTGATGCTGGGAAAGATTGAGGACAAGAGGAAAAGGGGGTAACAGAAGCTGAGATGGTTGCCTGGATCACTGACTCAGTGGACATACATTTTAGCAAACTCCGGTAGATAGTGAAGGACAGGGAACCCTGGCGTGCTGCTGTTCACAAGGTCTCAAAGAGTCAGAACATGACTTAGTGACTGAACAACAACAACAAATATGCTTACAACAACAAATAAATAAGGAATAATGAAAAATTCAAGGACAAAAATGTTAGTGCCAAAGACTGAATATCTGTGTCCTCCCAAAATTTATACCATGAAATTTAATCCCTAATGCGATGTTCTGAGGAGGCAAGGCCTTTGAGAGGTGAGTGGGTCTTTAGGGCAGGAAAACTGTGAATGGGGCTATTGCCCTGATAAAAGGGATCCCCGAGAACTCCAGTGTCCATTCTGGCATCTGCAGAGAGAGTGAGAAGGTGACGTTCATGAAGGGGAAGTGGGTTCTCATGAGACACAGAAGTGGTGGCACGTGGATCCTGGACACCTCAGTCCCCTGAGCTGTAAGCAGTGATCTCTGGTGTTTATAAGCCAGAAAGTCTCTGGAACTCAGTGCCAGCAGCTCAGATGGACTGACAGAGCTGGCCTGTATTATCTTAGCTTCTGTTAGAGGCGATGAGAGTTCAGAACAACCCAGCCCTCAGTCCACCCCAAGGGAATTCAAGTCTGGCTCCACCACCCTAACACTGTGAGAAGGACAATCACTCTGTTACTCTCTTACTCCATCTTCACTCTTGCTGAAGCCTACCACTCATGACTTTATTCTTGCAGCAGACATCCCAACATCAATATTTCAGGTACATGAATGAGTGCAGGGACCACAGAGATGACATGAACCTATGTCTCAGTGATGTTCAGCAGAACGACCAGACGTGCACAGTCACATGAGAGAATGCAACGTTGCACAGAACACCGGCGAACATGGACAAGGAGAGTGGAAGGACCCAACACTTACAGACTGAGAGAAGTAAGGAGAGAAGAGGAAGGACACTGAGCAAAGATGCGCACAAACATTCAAGATGGTATTGTTCACATAGAAACAGGAAATGTGACTGAATAAAGAAAGATGGAATTGAGTGAAAAGTGGTATAGTGAGAGACTGTTGTTGTCATGATAATCAGTCCTATGGATTAGATTTTTTAGTGCTGAGGTACAGAATAAAAATTACAAGTATACAGCTTGAGTTATTATCTCAAAATTGATACTAGGCTTAGAAATAGCCACAACCAGAGTAGAATTATATATGTGTGTGTCTACACATTGTTACATGAATTTATCACTTGGATTTAAAATGCTATATCCATTTAGTGATGATCAACCTGATTACAGTTATAAGCATATTCATCTGTTTTCACCAATAGGATGAGCTTTCCTGGAATTATTTTTAAAATTAAAAAAATTCAGGATTTTGAACTAAGAAAATGGTAACCCAAATCCTTCCTGAATTCAAACTAAGAAAATTATAAACCAAAGGCATATTTCACAGAATAATATAGAAAGTCAATCTCACAGTTATAGTAGATTCCAGTGAAAATGACCCTTCACTAAACAAAATGGACAGCATGGAAAAAATCACATCTTTGCACCTTTTTAGACCAGAAGAGAAAATACAATTACAAACCACAGGGTGTTTTTTTTTTTTTTTCCTCTTTTTTTTTTTTTGGCTTGTTTGTATTTCTTCCCTCAGGATTACCATTTGGACCTCAGGAAGAGCTGCTTAGGAAGTTCTTGAACCTAACCAATAAGAACCGTGAAGCTACACTATCTTCTAAGAGACCCACACTCATGAGAAGATGGGTGCGTGGTCAGACCTGTGGCATTCAGTGTTAACACGGGGGACATGAGACTATACTGTGACGGTAGATACTAAGTCACGCTCACCCTGGGCATGGTCTGCGCCTGCAGACAGAGAAGGAAGCCTACTGACTCTCTCCTGTGAGCACCCACATTGTGGCTGCTAGAAATTACATCTGTAAAATGTTCTGCCTCTACCTAGAAACTTTTACCTCCCAGAGCTGACCACTGCTCCACCTTACACATTTGTTAAAACACAGGAAAGGGAAGAAAATGGTGAGTGATGATCCATACATGTGTCAACTTAGGTCGACTAGTATGTCCGGGGATTTGGTCAGATGCCAGTCAAGATGTTGTGGTGAAGGCATTTCGTTAGATGTGATTAACATTTTAGTCCAGACACACTGAGAGTACACATCATCCTTTAAAATGTGGGTGAGCTTAAAGAACAAAAGACTGAACTACTCCAGAGGAAAAGGAAATTCTGCCTCCAGACTCGGGTTCAACATCCACCCCTCTCTCTGTCTCCAGCCTGCTGGCCTGCCCTGCAGAATTTGGATGTGAACCCAACCCCCACACCAACCACAGGAAACCATTCATTAAAATAAAAATCTCTGTCTTAAGCATTTGCTGTAACTGCGTTTCCATCTATGATCATCATGATTGCATTAGGTCTTCTTTGCATGTGATTTATATGTAACCCGAGTTTACTGATCATGACAGGCGAGGTCTTGCTGACCTTCACTCAGCCTGCACAGCTAATGTAGGGTGATGGCAAATTGTCTTCCTCCTGGTTCTCAGGGCTCATGTTGACAGGGGATCCATCTCATTCAGTGCATTCACTTATTAAGGTGAATTGTGCACTGCCTATTAAAGTTTCTGCCCAGAAAAGACCCAGTTACTTTTGTTCATATTTCATTGGCTGACATATACATTACCTTGCTTAATTTCACAAAAGTTTGAGAGGTACAATTCTATCATCTACTCAGAAGAAAGAGAGATGGGCTCTGTGTGAGCAATAGTAATAAGAAGTGTGTGGCTTCTGAACCCAACGATAGTTCAGAACACTTCTTTTACGTAAGACACACTCATCCTTGTCCCAAGGGCCATTATCACTCCCTTCAGGCTGGCGGGTCAAGGTCATCATCTGGGACATGAACCACAAGCTCTGTTTTCATACGATATTCCACGGGTAGAGAGACACCAAGTCAAAATGAAAAGAAACCTCCCACGCACTCACACAAACCACAGTAACAGAAAATAACAAGATCATCGCAATAAATGCTTGCTTTCAGAAAGAGGAGAGCTGTGAAGCACACAGTTACTAAGAGTCCAGGGCAGTTCTAAACACCATGGGGAGACATCGCACGGGTGGAGAATGATCCCCAGTTACCCTGGGTGCTTACCTTCAGGGGCTCAGGCTCCACCCTCGGGAGAGTCCTCGTTCTTCCAGCTTTCTCCTTGGCCACACCTGCAGAAGATGAAGATAAAATGCTGTCCTCAGCTCTGAGCAGGTGATCCAGGCTGCCTCCTGATAATGGAAGAGGGCAGATCTCAGCTTTAATTTATACACTGAAGAGTCACAAACATATCTAAAGACTAACATTTTGGTTTCTTTAGTAAGAAAACTCTCTTAACTCGTCTTATTTATTTGACGACCATCAGTCTTTACTAAAGATTTTTTTCTTTCTTTTTAAACTGAAGACTTTCTGTTTCCATTGTGTTTGTCTGTTCATGGAGATGCCTCAGGATGTAAATACCATTGTAAACGGGCAGCTACCCTTAAATGGGAGGAAATTTATTTCCCTGCCCCTGTTTCAGAGAAAAACTGATATAAATAAGAGAGATAAACTAGAAGCAATTTTAGTAAAAGAAAATAAAGAAGCTAAATGCAGGCCAATTAACTCCTTGAACAATAAAACCAAATAATCCAACTTCAATCACAAGATTCAAAAGTAGCTGATTTCAGAGAAAGTACAGCTAAAAATGTTCAAGGACATAAACTTTTATGATTTGAAAAGTAATTTCCTCTCACATTATTTGAATTTTAAACGATAACAAACAAATGTGGCCATGTTGAAGTGACTAAACTGTGTTTATTTGCAGAACTGCTCAGGAGGGAATATAACACTTTTGTGTGAAAATGGGTATACAGTTATAAATTTGTTGCCCTGTGAATATAGATTATGCAACATCACTTCAATAGGGGCTGAGCTTTCAGAGTTCCATTTTCTGAAATTATATAATTAATGAAGCAAATATTACATTATAATATTAGGAGAATAAGAAACTAATATTTTTCACACCAATGTTTTTCTATTAGTAAAGAAGCTATTTTATTGGAAAAGGGAGGCCAATGTGGCATAATTGCCCCCTATTTTTATTATTTTTGAATACATATCAAAAATACATTTTCCATCGAAATTTAAATAATAAATACATAATTGTCCATTTGTTTTCAGTATTATTCAACTATTCAGTGTAAAATTGAAGACATTTATTAAATTTTATTTAAGAAACATGAGATTTTAGCAGAAATTTAAAATTGTTCATAGCTGTCAGGTGAAAAGCACATAGAGCAGTGTTTCAGAAACGTAATTTTAAAGACAGAAACCTAGCCCCTGTCTAATTCAACACTAAAAAGATATAAAACACAGTGGAAAAATCTAAATGGTTGGCAATTAATCAAATATTGACTCTAAACATGAGTGATGCTAAAACACAAGCATATTAAAAGAGCCTTCGTATATTATACGTGAGAAGTTGCTCTAGAGGAACAGACTGGCGCTTGCCAGGGAGGGGAGCTTAGGGGTTGGATGAAGTGGGAGTTTGGGATTAGCAAATGCAAGCTATTGTATATAAGATGGAAAAATAACAGGGTCCTACTCTGTACCACAGAGCTATATTCAATATCCTGTGATAAACCATAATGGAAAAGAATATATAAAATATAATGTGTGGAAATATGCGTGTGTGTGTGTGTGTGTGTGTAACTGAATCACTTTGCTGTAGAGAGGAAATTAACACAACTTTGTAAACCAACTATGCTTCAGTAAAAAGAAAAAAAAAATTCTGTGGTAAAGCAAGGTAAACTTTTATTAAACTTTTTATGTGAGCTACTTACACTTGGTGACCTAAGGTAGGAATTATATTTACATGTTTTTCTATCAGACAGTGTTTACCAAACTAGGGTCCTATATAATAATTTGAATATTTGTATTTTTTAAAAAATAAAACTCTTTTCAACCATAGTTACAGTTTACCTAGAGGATTATCCTTATGGAGTAAATGTTGTATCCCCTGGGCAAATTCCTATCTCAAATCCCTAATCCGCAGTATGAGGATGTGTGGAGACAGGGCTTTTGAGAGGTCTTAGGTCAGAAGGGTGGAGCCTCATAACAGGATATGCATGCTCAGTCGCTCAGTCATGTCTGACTCTTGGCCACCCCAGGGACTCAGGCTCCTCTGTCTATGCAGTTTCCCAGGCACGAGTACTGGAGTGGGTTGCCATTTCCTTCTCCAGGGGATCCTCCCATCCCAGGGATTGAACCCAGGTCTCCTGCATTGGCAGGCAGGTTCTTTACTACTGAGCCACCTGAGAAGCCCCACAAAGGGATTAGTGCCCTTAAAATGAGAGCCAGGAGAGAACTTGTTTTTCTCTCTCGTTCTCTTCCATTCAAGGAAACCAGGAATAGGGCTCTTACCAGAACCTGACCACGCTGGTACCCTGATCTCTGACTTCCAGACTTCAGAACTGTGAAACATAAATGCTTCTTGTTTAAGCCCTGCAGTCTGTGGCATTTGCTCTGGCAGCCCAAACTGACAAAGGCAATTACAGTGTAACTAAGCCCTGTCACGTGATTTCCACGCCAGGTTTGCTCACATGTGATGGTTTTATGGGACGAAAGGATTACTTAGAGATGGTTCAACTTGTCAAGTATCGGGCAGTGCAAGAACTGCCAGTAAGCTGTCACCTTGCGATGTCAAGATGACAGCCCTGTGGCATATTTATAAAATATTCTAAGGAATGGAAGAGCATTAGGTGAGCTAAATTAAATTTACTTAATTAGAGGTCGCATTCCTGGCTGGCACACACCTGACGGGACAGCTGAGGTCTCTGAAGGCACATGGGTGACAAGTGCCACTGAACAGCCTTGTCTTCTACCAACTGTCCCCCGTTTGCTTGTTTGTTTCCTGAATGGAGTAAACCTGAAGTCCACTGGAAAGTGGATCGCTTTAAATTTCATTAAAGATCACTGAAGATATTCTGGGGTCCTGATAATTTTACTGTAATAAAATTCTGTCTGTGTAATCTGTACGCTCTGTGATATTTGAGCCATTCTTTGCTCAGGCTTGAAATTTTAGCATTCAGCAGCTATGAACTAAGAATAAACAGATTAGATAACTGAGAGGTTTAAACATACACACACATATGCGCCCAAGTGGAACAGAGAGCATGATTTCCATACTATATAGTATCTGGATTTAATCTAATCAGCAAATGTCATATCCTCTTGAGTGTTTGCTTTGTAAACTGTAAACTGAAATTTCAAACCTGGAAAGGCCCTGCTTCATTGCTGAGTGAGTATCTCCCACTTTATGCAAGTAAAATGTTAGGCTGAGTAAAGTTGAAGTGCTTAAAGCTACCTAGGATTGCTTATGACGGAGTCAAGATCAGAATTTAAATCTCTTGGCTATCAATCTAAAGATGTCAAAAAACAAAGCCATTATGAAGTATTATGTTTAAGAGTATTAAATAACTTTTTTATATTGCTCAATATCAGTTATATTAGCAGTATCACTCTGACATGCTTGCTGAGAGGACTAAATTCTGTTGAACGCAGCACTCAGTGGAGAAGGCAATGGCACCCCACTCCAGTACTCTTGCCTGGAGAATCCCATCGACGGAGGAGCCTGGTAGGCTGCAGTCCATGGGGTCGCTACTAGTCGGACACGACTGAGCGACTTCAAGTTGCTGACTGAATAAGGTGCCATATATAAGCATACATATCTATATATGTCTATACCTATTTTCTAGCCTTATCCAAAAATCATAAAGTTGGAAATATGAAATGATGTAGACTTTAAAATCTATATTCTTGAAAGTAATTCAGGAGAGGGGATCTATGTAATCAATCTACTCTGAAGGAAAATGTTAAAAACTACAAAATCATATCCAGAAGAGAATATATTTCACAGAAAAAAAGGGAAATTTCCATAACAAGTTGGATGGTACCCCTTGCAAAAGATACGTACATTTTGAAAACGGTGAACGCGACCTTACTTAGTAGAAAGTCCTTTGCAGATGTGATTGAGTTAGGGATCTTGAGATCATTCTGGACCACCCAGGTGGGCCTTAAGTCCAATGACAAGTGTCCTCATAAGAGGCAGAAGAGAACGCCATGTATAGACATAAGGAAGTTTGGGTACAAGCCGTCACAGAGAAGAAAGAAGGCCGCGGAATGTGGAAGAGGCGCGGAAGAATTTCCCCCGATAGTTTTCTGAGAGGTGCGGTCCTACTGGACTTTTGTAAAGAATAAGTGCCCTTTGTCCACAGCTGTTCAGTTTATGGTAATTTATCATGGCAGCCACAGGAAACTAACATAACCTCCAAGACTGAAAACCCAACACAACTGAAAATAATAGGAAGCTCTAATCATGAAGTAAAGAATTAGAGAGCCAAAGTATGTGTGTGTGAGAGTTGCTCAGTTGTGTCCGACTCTTTGCGACCCCATGGACTAGTGCCAGGCTCCTCCACCCATGGGATTCTCCAGGCGAGAAGATGAGAGTGGACTGCCATCCCCTTCTCCAATAGCGCTCAGTAAAAAGAGTGGGGAGCCATCAGCAACCTGGGGGATGTCTGAGGGTGAGGACCAAATCCAGTGGTTTGACTGACCGGAGATGGTATTCCGAGCCCATCACAGGTTTGCAGAACTGGACTCGAAATTACTGAGTTAAGATTTGACTTTTGAAAGGAACTAGGTCACGGGGATTCCTGAAGATAAAATTTGAGCAATTACGATTTCACAGTCCAAAATTACTCACACACAATGAAAAAGTCTGCATGAATGAGAGGTAGAGACAACAAACTCCAAAGATAGTATCTTAAAGTATACTAGGTACAGTAATAAAATAAAAGTGAAGACAGTGGTTAAAGAAATTAAAAAAGAACTAAAACTAACGAGCAAGCAACGGGGGTTTCTCAAAACTCTATAAACAAATATTTATATGGTAACAGTGTACTATTTAGGAGAAGGCAATGGCACCCAACTCCAGTACTCTTGCCTGGAAAATCCCATGTATGGAGGAGCCTGATGGGTTATAGTCCATGGGGTCACTAAGAGTCGGACACGACTGAGCGACTTCACTTTCCCTTTTCACTTTCATGCCTTGGAGAAGGAAATGGCAACCCACTCCAGTGTTCTTGCTTGGAGAATCCCAGGGACGGGGAGCCTGGTGGGCTGCCGTCTATGGGGTCGCACAGAGTTGGACACGACTGAAGCAACTTAGCAGCAGCAGCAGCAGTGTACTATTTTTAATTTAAAACTCAATGGATGAGTTACATAAATTAGATACAGCTGAATGGAAATAGCAAACTCAAAGGTGTATCTGGAAAAAATAACCCAGAAATTGACATAAAGGAAAATGAAGAGAGAAACATGAAATCTGAGAAACATGTGTGACAAAATTAGGATTACTGAATGGCTGACTAAGGTTCATAGAGAGCTGAGTAAATGAAGGAAGAACATTTAAGATGTTACGAAACAATGTTTACAACTTAAGGCATGAATCCAAAGATACAGGAATGGTAATGAATATATCAGGAAAAACAAAAGCAAATTCACGTATAGGCATAATTCAATGAATTTGTGAAACAACAAAGAAGATGGAAGAGAGGAGGCACTGTGGAAGCAGATTCACAGATATACGAAAAAATTAAAGTCGCAGCATAATGGATCAGTGGCAAAACAACTGATTACTTAACAATGATCCTGGAATAACTGGTTTTGGAATATCAATATCTTGGAAAACAAATTAAACTAGATTATTACATTAGACCATGGCTTAATATTGACTTAGTATATTAAAGACTTAAATATAAAAAGCAAAAATGTAAAGGTTTTTAAAGAAAATACAGGATTTTTTTCCTGAACTTCAGTTCCGTTCAGTCGCTCAGTCGTGTCCGACTCTTTGCGACCCCATGAATCGCAGCACGCCAGGCCTCCCTGTCCATCACTAACTCCCGGAGTTCACTCAGATTCACGTCCATCGAGTCAGTGATGCCATCCAGCCATCTCAGGGAAGTGAAAAATTTCAAATCACCCCATCTTAAACAAAATTCAATTACATTAAAATGAAAACCTCTGCTCTTCAAAGGGCACCATTAGGTAATGAACGGCCAATTCTCCAAGTAGATGTTTGCAAAAAATTTTACTGAAATATCCTATTCACTTGTAAATGTGCCACAATTATACTAGTCCATGTTCAACAGAAAAGTGTACACACTACTATATTTAAAATGGATAACCAACAGGACCTACTGTATAGCACAGGAAACTCTACTGAATATTATATCATAACATAAATGGGAAAACAATTTGAAAAAGAATAGATGCATGTACATGTATAACTGAATCACTTTGCTGTATGCCTGAAAATAACATACTATTGTTAATCAACTATACTCAAATATAAAATAAAAATTGGAAAATAAATTGCATCATTCACAAATGAATAGTATTATTGCCTGAGAAATACTGAATATCAGATACAGAATGTTGAATGAAAATATTGCAAAGTCTAGACAGAGTATATAGCTTATATTACAATTATAAAGTGAATTAAACAAAATCATATGTTGTTTACATGTTGCAAAAATGAGAAACCTAAAGTCCTGCTCTAAGTTGGGAGCAGGTTGGGGACTGAGTTTTCAGAAGAATGCATTTATCTATTTATTTTATTAACGTTTATTGGAGTATAGTCACTTTATAATGTTGTATTAGCTTCTGCTGTACAGCAAAGTGAAACTTTGTAAATGTCTATTTATAAGCCCTCTTTTTTTGATTTCCTTCCCATTTAGGTCACCACAGAACAAGCAATGCTTTTATTGAATCATGAAAAATAAAGTTAAATGAATTCTCTTCTGAACTGTACATTTCAAACTATATTGCCTTATTTAAAGGGAACTCAAAACATAGTTAAATAAAGTTAATTCATTTGAACTCTATTAACAGCCCTAAATCCCTAAATAAAATTTACAACAAACTATGTTGTATCACCTGCCTTCAGAAAAGAATTCAGTATTCTCCATAGAAAGCAGAGTTTCAATAAACAGTTTTTGTAAAAATGTTTTTAATCTATTTAGTGAATATAAGGCTAAAACCCCCAAATGCAGTACATCACCAGAATTTGGGGGCAAAAATAATCACTACATTGATGAAATGAATGTTTTCTAAATTTGAGCTAAATATTTTAATATTGTAATTAACTTTAAATTAATATGGTAAACAAAATTTAAATAGAAGGAAAATACTGGTGGAAAATACAGTTGAGTCCCCGGGGCAAGTGTCTAAGGGTGAAGCCAGAAGTTAATTTAGAAAAGTTTCTCCAAGGTTACTGAGAGAAAAGACCACGGTTTCATCAAAAACTACTGTTTTGACTAGGCACTGATTCATTCACCAAATAAGAATATATTTCCCACCTACTTAAAGGACATTGCTAGGTAATGTGAGAGATACAAAAATCATCTCCTTCCCCCAGTAATTATAGACTGATGCGTTGTTATGAAACTGCATGGTTAGACCTTAACCAAGGTGGTGATATCCTGCCTACTTACAAATTACTCACATTTGAATAAGTAATCTCTTTCTTTACAACTATGGCAAAACCTACTAAATCATGCAAGATCATGATTTTCTCCCCTAAAAATTGCTATGTCACAAAGAAAATAATTAATTTGGCTTGATTGTGTGAAAAATTACATTCTCTAAATAAAAGCTTATGTAAATGGACAAAATTCCATTTTAGACCCGTTTTGGAATTCTGAAGCACTCCACATAATTTTAAAGTATCATAATATAGAGGTTAGAGGAGAAGGCAAATGTTCTTTTATTCTTGGCTGACAGGAGAATTCCAGGTCAGCAAAGAATATCCTTCCAATAGCCTGAGGTCAACTTTTCAACATTCAATGAGAAAGGGTAAAAAAAAAAAAAAACAGAAGAACAGCTAGTCTATCCGTTTTAAAGTTTCCTTTAACTCTAAAATGTCCTGAGTCTCTGTTCTGAATTCACTATAACTCACACCCACTATTTCACACAGTTCTTCAAATGCAAAATCTTTGGTACTTGTTGTANAAAAAAAAAAAAAAAAAAAACAGAAGAGCAGCTAGTCTATCCGTTTTAAAGTTTCCTTTAACTCTAAAATGTCCTGAGTCTCTGTTCTGAATTCACTATAACTCACACCCACTATTTCACACAGTTCTTCAAATGCAAAATCTTTGGTACTTGTTGTACCAAATTAAGTTTTTCTGATTATAATACAGAATTTCAAAGTGAAGGATTGAACCAAGATAGCCATACTATTTTGGTAGTTTAAAAACTATGTCAATTAGACAGTTTGATATCCCACAATTACTTCTGGGGAACATTTTCTGAAATATACAGCTGTGTCCCTAAAATCTATTAAAGCATCAATAATGAAAATTAATCCTTGAATGTGTGAATAGTATGGTCCTGAGCATTATATATGTTGATTTATGTAATCATTAAGACAACTTAATAATTGTTATTAAGTTGTTATTATCTCTATTTTGTAGATTAAGAAGCCAAGATGGAAAGAATTTAAATTATTTGTCCAAACTCACAGAGTTAATGAGGCAAATGGAGAGCTGAGTTTAAAATTCTGTCACTTGGATTAAATTCCATGTTTAAAGCTCTGCATGCATGCTCAGTTGTGTCTAACTCTTTGTGGCCCCACAAACTGTAGCCCACCAGGCCCCTCTGTCCATGGGATTTCCCAGGCAAGAACACTCCTTCCCCAATTTTGAACCAGTCTGTTTTTCCATGTCCTGCTCTGTTGCATCTTGACCTGCATACAGGTTTCTCAGGAGACAGGAAAGGTGGTCTGGTATTCCCATTTCTTAAGGAATTTTCAACAGATTATTGTGACCCACACAGTCAAAGGCTTTAGCGTTGTCCATGAAGCAGAAGTAGATGTTTCTCTGGAATGTCATTGCTTTTTCTATGATCCAGTGGATATCAGCAATTTGATCTCTGGTTCCTCTGCCTTTGCTAAATCAGCTTGTATACCTGGAGCTTCTTGGTTCACACACTGTTGAAGCCCAGTTTGAAGGAATTTGACCATTACCTTGCTAGCACCTGAGATGAACACAACTGTACTCAACTGCAGTTTGAACATTCTTTGGAATTTTCCTTCTTTTGCATTGGAATGAAACTGATCATTTCCAGTTCTGTGGCCACTGCTGAGTTTTCCAAATTTGCTGGCAGATTGAATGCAACACTTTAACAGCATCATATTTGAGGATTTTAAATAAGTCAACTGGAATTCCATCATCTGCACTAGCTTTGTTTGTAGTAATGTTTCCTAAGGCCCACTTGACTATACACTCCAGGATGTTGGGCTCTAGGTGAGTGACCACACCATCGTGGTTATCCAGGTCATTAAGACCTTTTTTGTATAGTTCCTCTCTGTATTCTTGTCACCTGTTCTTAATCTCTTCTGCTTCTGTTAGGTCCATACTTCTGTTAGGTTAGGTCCATACCTTTTTTGTATAGTTCCTCTCTGTATTCTTGTCACCTGTTCTTAATCTCTTCTGCTTCTGTTAGGACCTATTGTACCCATCTTTGTATGAAATGTTCTCTTGGTATCTCCAAGTGACCTTTTGGATATCAAAGATAGATTTTCTTGAAGAGATCTCTAGTCTTTCCCATTTTCTTGTTTTCCTCTATTTCTTTGCCTTGTTTACTTAGGAAGCCTTTCTTATCTCTCCTAGGTATTCTCTGGAACTCTGTATTCCGTTGGGTGTATCTTTCCCTGTCTCCTTTGCCTTTCACTTTTATTTTCTCAGCTATTTGGAAGGCCTCCTTAGACGACAATTTGCCTTCTTGCATTTATTTTTCCTTCAGATGATTTTGGTCACCACCTCCCATACAATGTTGTAAACCTTCGTTCATAGTTCTTCAGACACTTTGTCTGCCAGATCTAATCCCTTGAGTCTATTTGTTGCCTCTACTATATAATCATAAGGGATTTGTTCTAGGTCATACCTGAATGGTATGTGGTTCTCACTACTTTCTTCAATTTAAGATTGAATTTTGCAATAAGGAGTTCATGATCTGAGCCAGAGTCAGCTACAGGTTCTTGTTTTTGTTAACTGTATACAGCTTCTCCATCTTCACCTTCAAATCATATAATCAATCTGATTTTGGTATTGATCATCTGGTGATGTCCATGTATAGAGTCATTTCATGTGTTGTTGGAAGAGGATGTTTGCTATGACCAGTGTGTTCTCTTGGCAAAGCTCTGTCAACCTCTGCTCTGCTTCATTTTGTACTGCAAGGGTAAACTTGCCTATTACTTCAGCTATCTCTCGACTTCCTACTTTTGCATTACAATCCCCTATGATGAAAAGGACTTTTTTTTGGTATTAGTTCTAGAAGGTCTTGTAATGTCATCATAGAACCATTCAACTTCAGCTTCTTCGGCATTAGTAGTGATTCTTTCATAAAGTGTTCATTTCTCCACTAATTTAAATGCATCTGTTCGGTCATATAGTCTACCTGTTTACCTATTAAATCCCATAACATATGAGTCACAGTTATTTAAATAGCTGGTCTTATATTCCCAACACGTGTGTAGGTGAGTCTGCTTCTGATGCTGCTTCGCCTCTTTGTTTCTTTTTTCTGTTACTTTATTATGTCTCGTGATTCACTGTGGGAACCTGGACATGATGTATCAGGTGATAGGAACTGAAGTGAACAGGCCTACAGCATGTGTAACCCAACATTTGCTATGGCTGTGGATACCAGAGACATCAACCAACTTCCTCCAACTTCCTTTCATCCACACTGTAGACCTTGGGGTCTCCTCGTTCTTAGAGAAACTCTGTTTTACATCTCTTTCATCTCTAACCCACCATCTTACACTGGTCTCTATTGGAGATTGGTGAAATGGGTGGAGGAGAAGGGTTCTATAATCTTAGGATTGAACTTAAGTCTTTTAATGGGTAGGTGCCTGTGAGCTGTGGACTTGTGAGGTTTCTCCACTTCACAAGTGTCCTGCCTTTTCCCTCAACCTTCTATAGAGAATGAAGAAAGCTTGAGGTGAGTGGGTCTGAATCAATGCCCTCCCTCCAGCTGGGATAATGCTCCATTAAGTCTCTTTCCTTAGAAACAGTCTTTTATGGAGAGAACAGTTGGTGTGTTTCACAGTTATAACCTTTTCTCTCCTCCTTCCAGAGCCAGTTGGAGATTTCTCACGGCTCTTAGTCCTGTAAACCCAGTATAGTGCCCAAAGGTAAAATCTACAATAGTATGAATGACCTCCTGAGAACATGGCCCCAGGAGTTTCTCCCACACTCAGCCTCTTTCTGTGTTCACACAGTTCCTGGATCCCAAAACCCTTGCTCCAGGTGAGCAGATGTCAGTTCTAACTCTGTGAATTTCCCTTTTGGCTCCAGAATGGCGGTTTACCTGCACCTAAAGTTCTCTGATATGTTCAGGAAGGTCATCTACTTTCAGTTTGCTTGGTATTCCTGTTCTAAGGATGTGACTGGCAGTGTCCAAGCTTTTTACATTAGGAGCTGAAACCAGATGAATAAAGAAATCCTGTGGGTGGCACATACCTTAAAAAGACACAGAAAGCGAGCATTTCAATCTAGCAATGGCTTCCAATACTGGATTAGAAGAATAATTTCAGCCAGATTTCAGAGTCCGATTAGCATTAATTTACCCACGATTTGAAGAAACAGCCATTAGCTTAGGAGTATCAGACTTTGGTAACAGCAGACCAAGTAGCACTTGTTGCCAACTACGTTCACGGCCAAGATTTAGAAAGCCTGCCTGAAGACTATACTGCACAAGGGCTGGCCATTGTTCTGGCCACTGTCATCTGTCTCGCTTCCCATGTAAATTCTCTCCCCTGCTGACTGATATATACAGCTCTGTAGAAGGCCAGTGTGAGAGTTTCTGAAAGGCATTCCCAAGCAAGGGCTTTCTCTGTCACTCACGTCTGCCTGGGCTTCTGACATGACTTGCTCATGCACTGATTTGTAAGGCAAATCCCAGTGTAGGTCCTTGTGAAACATTTGGGGGACTGGATTATTTACCACTTCCGGCCACAGCCAAGGCTAATTTACCCCTTGATTCCACGCAGTATGATTCAAAAGTGGGTTCAATAGAGCATGCAGGATATCTTGGTATCACTGCCCATGTGAAACTGTGGGAAAAATAGCCCCAGATATATCACATCCACAAGTACAATACCATGATTGTGTCTGTCAGTGTGTGTTGGTCTAATCTCCCCTCCTCTTTGGAAATTTGTGAGGAACTACAATTTCAAAAATAGCGATATAGATGTATCAGCCTTTGGTGGAAGTAGGTTTCCTGGGAACAGAGGAGATGGGTGCTCCTGGTGACCAGCCACTGTTGCCAAAGATTCAGTTGGAAATGAGCCCAGAACTCCCTATTTATTTATATTCTATTCAACATGGTGCTGTACCACAGTTGAATGAATAAAAACTCTCTAACTAACTTTACACACGATTCAGTTATCTTTTAGAGAACCAAAGATTCATTCTCCAGGTGTCTAATAAAGGGCTGATAAATTAATCGAATGCTGGTTTTAATTCATGGACAAATGCAACATAAAATATCTTTGAGAAATGTGTGTCTCAGTGATACTTCCATTCTCCTATGTTAGTGACAAAAAATTCATTAAAATTCACCCTGAGAAGTCTGTGGATGGAAGACCTTACTGGATTTCTAGGATATGAATTTCTTTAGCTCTCAGGCATCCTATTCTTCTCATTGATTTCAACTCTTAGAATGGAGAAAAGAAAAATGAGACAGAGTTATGATATGTATTTAGTCTTATTGAAGGGTCTTGACAGTAATCTATCATGTTAAAAAATAAAACATTATATCCACTCTAACCTAATCTTCTATTCCTTCCTCAAAATAATTTTCATTATAGTATTATCTACTTTGACTAGAAAAGATTTCTTAAAAAAGGAAACATATTAGGGAGAACTGTGGGCTAGATCTGGTTCAAACCAAGTGTTAAAATTGTCTTGATTTAAACAAATGATGTTTTTGTTTTTTTTTTGAAAACTATACAGCCCGAATTTAAAAACTAATTCAAACTTGAACTACACAGTGATAATGACTAAAAACTTGACTGTGCATAAGTCATGAAAACGGGGATCCTGACATTAAAATAGCACCCTCATTTACTTCATTTACTTACAGACTATCTTTAAAATATCAGCAGATTTGGAATATGCCCCTAAATTTTCAGGGTTTTTTTTTTTTTTGTCAACAATATAAGAAGAATCTTAGAATGGTAGTTATTCAGGAGGAAGGTAAGAGTTTTAGAACCTGACACCCTGATTGCACATTTAGCCCTATTTACTGCTTATTTGAGACCTCAGATAAACTGAGGCTTAGATTCTTCATCTGCCAAATGGAAATACTAGAAGTATATTATTCTCACAGTCCTTGTAAGGATGTAGTCTTTGTCAGGATTTAGTCCACCTGAATAAGTGACTACATCCGACCAGCAAAAGGTGCAGAGGAAATGCTTGTCAAGAGAAATCCAGGAGTATCCTCAGAGAGGTATGAAACAGGGCCTCACTGAAAAACCACCCCTTCTGTAGCTTTTCACAAGAAGAAAAGAGGCATTTGATTTACTTCCACCATTTCACTCTCCTCAATTTTAGAAAGTGATTTAGACTTCAGATGTATTGTATCCAATGTGGACAATTAACTTTGAATTTTTTTTGTGGTGACATATTGGATCAGGACTCAGCCACATTTTAATTTAAAATCCTGACTTAATAATCTAACCACAGTTAACTTCTAACGGTAAACAACTATAAAAACTCAACAACTTATATAAAATACCTGGCTTTAGAAAACCAACTGGACAGGATACATCCCTGGGCACAAAAATGAGTATCATATCCATTGCAGTTCACAGTAGGGTGATTTCAAAGGGAAGAAAGAGAGTCACAAAGAAGGAGCCCCTAAGACAGGTGAAAAACATACTCAGGTTTCTAGCTGACCCTTAAGCTAGACATGTACAAAGAGTCAAGTAAAGACTTCAGCAGCTGCACAGTGAATGGGAGATGTTGATGTTCAGTTGTGAGAAAAATGGATTCCCATAGTGGAGACCACAGGTTTTCACTTAAGACCCCAAAAAGATCCTCAGTTCAGTTCAGTTGCTCAGTCGTGTCCGACTCTTTGAGACCCCATGAATCGCAGCATGCCAGGCCTCCCTGTTCATCACCATCTCTCGGAGTTCACCCAGACTCACATCCATCGAGTCCGTGATGCCATCCAGCCATCTCATCCTCGGTCGTCCCCTTCTCCTCCTGCCCCCAATCCCTCCCAGCATCAGAGTCTTTTCCAATGAGTCAACTCTTCGCATGAGGTGGCCAAAGTACTGGAGTTTCAGCTTTAGCATCATTCCTTCCAAAGAAATCCCAGGGCTGATCTCCTTCAGAATGGACTGGTTGGATCTCCTTGCAGTCCAA
>SJYT01031046.1:109057-188775 GCA_006410635.1 Cephalophus harveyi
AAAAAAAAAAAAACCTCTGTGCATAACACTGAAAACCGTGTTTAAATTTCCTCAGATATGACCTCATGTGCAAAATTAGATAAGTAATAGCAACTAAAATACAAGGTTATCACACATATTCAGGATTAAATGAGTTAATGCATAATAATAATAATACACAATCCAGTATATAGGGAACATGGTTTGCATTCCCACAGGAAGCTAGCCTTCAAGTTTTTTCCACTCCATTTAATTCATTTGTTGTCTGTCACACCGACATTTTAACTCTATTGAAATGCTCATGGAACACAAATTTCAAAACATCATATGTAACACAGAGCATGTATTTCTTCATTCAAAAATAAAATAAAATGAAACATTTCAATTTGAGGGTATGACTGCTTTCATATCAGAAAAGGAACACAAAAATTCCAAGTAACAGAAAACCATTTTCAAAAAAAGGAACAGCAGGAATTGTAAAATTAAACATGTGTTTATGTCTTGTTTGCCACCAGGGGCAGTTTTTCCTCCCCTCCTCCCGCAGGGAGACTGATAGTGTCTGGAAGTATTCTCATTAGTCACATGGCAGGTGTGCAACTGACATCTAGTGGGTGGAGACAAGAGATGTTGCTCAGTATCTCATGATGCAAAGGACAGACCCCAACAACAAAGGCACTTCAGGCCTAAAGGTCCACAGTTCCCAGGTTGAGAACATATTGAACCTTGGCTTAGGACAATGGTCTGGTAGAAGTAAAAGTCATCTTTCTCCCAGAGAGTGAAAATCCACATAAGTTCAGCCAAAATTTCCTGTTCAAAATTATAAAATCCAAAACATTCTGAAAACAGAAATCATTTCATTATCAATTGACTGGGCCTGGCTTACTCTGAGGATATTAATTGCCTTTGTTTATCCAGTGTGATGTGAGCATGGTTGCCTTTTATTCTGGAAATAACAATACATATGATATAAGAGTACTGCCTCAGACATTGAGTGTTTGAGCATGCTCAGTCAAGTCTGACCTTTGAAACCCCATGGACTGAGGCCAACCAGGCGCCTCTGTCCACAGGATTTCCTAAACAAGAATACTGGAGTGGGCTGCCATTACCTTCTGCAGGGGGATATTCTTGACTCAGGCAGTGAATCTGTCCACTAGGCAGGTGGATTTTTTACCTGAGTCATCCAGACATTTTTGGGAAGTTATTAGAGTTTTATATGATGTATACACTGAAAGTGTTAGTTGCTCAGCCATGTCTGATTCTTTGTGACCCCATGGACTGTAGCCTGCCAGGCTCCTCTGTCTATGGAATTCCCCAAGCAAGAATACTGTAGTGGGTTGCCATTCCATTCTCCAGAGTATCTTCCTGACCCTAGGGATTGAACACGGGTCTCCTGCATTGCTGGCGGATCCTTTCCTGTAGCCTGCGAGGCTGCTGCTGCTGCTGCTAAGTCACTTCGGTCATGTCTGGCTACAGTCCAGTAAAGGATCCATGGGGTCTCAAGGAGTTGAACACAACTGAGCAACTAACACTAAAAGGTCAGAGTCATCTGCTAAAGGAACAGCAGCAGAAGCTCAAATCTGAAGCCAGGATCTGCAGAGGTGTCTTTAAACAACAGAAGCTGACTGTGCTGAGGCAATAATGTGTGCACTATGTCCACAGTACACACTGTACCCAACCCTGATCACCTTCAATGCTTTTGTGTAGCAATTAATACATACCTTCACATATAAATAAATGGGGCATTGCAAATATAGTTGTTGACAAGTCAATGAGTCAACCTGGATAAGAATCCTGTACTCTCACCCTTGTGGCTGTGCATTCTAGAAGGTATGTCTGGAATACCTTACTATTCTGTACTCCTTTGCTCCAATACCCATGTGTTCCAGCAATGAAGAAACATTTCTGCTTTGGAAACATTACCACTCTTAAGTGAATAAGGACAGTTATTCAGGATTAAAAGAACAGTATAGTCAAAGTTACGGTTTTCCAGTAGTCATGTATGGATATGAGATCAGACCATGAATAAGGCTGAGTGCCCAAGAATTGATGCTTTTGAACTGTGGTGTTGGAGAAGACTCTTGAGAGTCCCTTGGACTGCAGGAGATCAAACCAATCAAGGATGCTTATTGTCACCCTGCTTACTTAAATTCTATCTAGAATTCATCATGTGAAATGCCAGGCTGGGTGAATCACAAGCTGGAATCAAGATTGCTGGGAGAAATATCAACAAACTCAGACATGCAGATGATACCACCCTAATGACAGAAAGTGAGAAGAACTAAAGAACTTCTTGAAGATGAAAAAGGAGAGTGAAAAAGGTAGCTTAAAATTCAATATTCAAAAGCATATTATCTGGTCCTATCAGTTCAGTTCAGTTCACTTGTTTAGTCATGTCTGACTCCTTGTGAATACATAAGCTTCATCATGACAGGTTTCCCTGTCCATCACCAACTCCCGAAGTTTACTCAAACTGATGTCCATTGAGTTGGTGATGCCATCCAACCACCTCATCCTCTGTAGTTCCCTTCTCCTCCTGCCTTCAATCTTGCCTAGCAACAGGGTCTTTTGTAATGAGTCAGCTCTTTGTGTCAGGTGGCCAAAGTATTGGAGTTTCAGCTTCAGCATCAGTCCTTCCAATGAACACCCAAGACTGATCTCCTTTAGGATGGACTGGTTGGATCTCCTTGCAGTCCAAGGTACTCTCAAGAGTCTTCTCCAACACCACAGTTCAAAAGCATCAGTTCTTCAGCACTCAGCGTTCTTTATAGTCCAACTCTCATATCCAAACATGATCCCTGGAAAAACCACAGCCTTGACTAGATGGGCCTTTGTTGGCAAAGTAATCTCTGCTTTTTAATATGCTGTCTAGGTTGATCATAACTTTCCTTTCAAGGAGTAAGTGTCTTTTAATTTCATAGCTGCAGTCACCATCTGCAGTGATTTTGGAACCCCCCAAAATAAAGTCTGCCACTGTTTCTGCTGTTTTTCCATCTATCTGACATGAAGTGATGGGATTGGATGCCATGATCTTAGTTTTCTGAATGTTGAGCTTTAAGTCAACTTTTTCCCTCTCCTCTTTCACTTTCATCAAGAGGCTCTTTAATTCTTCTTCACTTTCTGCCATAAGGGTGGTGTCATCTGCATATCTGAGGTTATTAATATTTCTCCTGGTAATCTTGATTCCAGCTTGTGCTTCCTCCAGCTCAGCGTTTCTCATGATGTATTCTGCATATAAGTTAAATAAGCAGGGTGACAATATACAGCCTTGACATACTCTTTTTCTTATTTGGAGCCAGTCTGTTGTTCCATGTCCAGTTCTAAATGTTGCTTCCTGACTTGCATACAGATTTCTCAACAGGCAGATCAAGTGGTCAGATATTCCCATCTCTTTCAGAATTTTCCACAGTTTATTGTGATCCACACAGTCAAAGACTTTGGCCTAGTCAATAAAGCAGAAATAGATGTTTTTCTGGAACATGCTTGCTTTTTGGATGATGCAATGGATGTTGGCAATTTGATCTCTGGTTCCTCTGCCTTTTCTAAAACCATCTTGTACATCTGGAAGGTCACGCTTCATGTATTGTTGAAGCCTGGCTTGGAGAATTTTGAGCATTACTTTACTAGCATGTGAGATGACTGCAACTGTGTGGTAGTTTGAGCATTCTTTGGCATTGCCTTTCTTAGAGATTGGAATGAAAACTGACATTTTCCAGTCCTGTGGCCACTGCTGAGTATTCCAAATTTGCTGGCATATTGAGTGCAGCACTTTCCCAGCATCATCTTTTGGGATTTGAAATATGTCAACTGGAATTCCATCACTGGTCCCATCACGTCATGCTAAATAGATGGGGAAACAGTGGAAACAATGACAGACTTTATTTTCTTGTGCTCCAAAATCACTGCAGATTGTGACTACAGCCATTATATTAAAAGACGTTTGCCCCTTGCAAAGAAAGCTATGACCAACATAGACAGCATATTAAAAAGCAAAGACTTTGCAGACAAACGTCCATCTAGTCAAAGCTATGGTTTTTCCAGTAGTAATATATGGATGTGAGAGTTGGACCGTAAAGAAGGCTGAGTGCTGAAGAACTGATGCTTTCAAACTGTGGTGTTGGAGAAGACTCTTGAGAGTTGCTTGGACAGCATGGAGATCAAAGGAGTCAATCCTAAAGGAAATCAACCCTGAATATTCATTGGAAGGACTGATGCTGAAGCTGCAGCTCCAATACTTTAGTCACCTGATGTGAAGAGCCAACTCATGGGAAAAGACCCTGATGCTGGGAAAGATTGACGGCAGGAGGAGAAGGGGATGACAGAGGGTGAGATGATGGGATGGCATCATTGACTCAATGGACATGAGTTTGAGCAGACTCTGTGAGTGGTGACGAACAGTGAAGCCTGGCATCCTGCAGTGCATGGGATCGAAAAGACTTGGACACGCTTGAGTGACTGAACAACAGCAAGAGAACAGATGCCATGGGTGTAGTTTGTTTTGTGTTTACTCGAGTAAAAAGCTCCCAAGTATGGAAGAAACAAATGAGAATGCATACTGTGCAAAATAGATTCAAAGAAATAGAACATAAACTTATGGTTACCAAAGTGGATAGTGGATCTGGAGCACGGAGGTAAATTAGGAGTTTGGGATTAACAGATACACACACTATATATAAAATAGATAAACAAAAAGGATCTACTGCAGAGTACAGGGAGCTCTATTCAATATCTTGTAATAACTTTTAATGAAAAGGAATCTGAAAAAGAATATATATATATATATGTTTATGCATAACTGAATCACTTTGCTGTACACTTGAAGCTAACACAAATTTACTATAATTCAGTTAAAAAGTAGAGTTTGGTGATAACAAGAAAGAACTCGTGCTGTGCATTGCTCCCAGAATCTCTGTCCAGGGATGGCTGACACACTCACAGACACTGAGAGTACCAGCTGCTGATGGCTCACAACTCCCTCTCCATGGAAACTACCTTCAGTAACTTCCCCCATGGCCAACCAGCGCTCCCCCCCTCCCCAACTCCTGCCTTCCTCTCAACCTTCCAGATGTTTCTTCAAAGAATATTCCTCAACAGACCTTTCATTCACAGTTTGTTGATGTTGTTCAGTGCTAAGTCATGTCTGACTCTTTGTGACCCCATGGACTGCGGCACGTCAGGCTTTCCTGTCCTTCATTATCTCCCGGAGTTTACTCAAACTCATGCCCACTAAGTCAAAGATGCTATCTAATCATCTCATCCTCCATCACTTCCTTCTCCTCCTGCCTTCAATCTTTCCCAGCATCAGGGTCTTTTCCAGTGAGTCAGCTCTTCACATCAGATGGCCAAAGTATTGGAGCTTCAGCATCAGCCCTTCTAACTCAGAGTCTATTTCCAGGGAACTCAAGCTGATATAAATAATTATTTAACTTATTCAACAAATATTTAATAACTATCTACTGCACTTTTATTGAAGGATAATTGATTTACAGAATTTTTCTATTTTCTGTCAAACCTCAACATGAATCAGCCATAGGTATACATATAGCCTTTTAACTAAGGGAAGGCTCAACCAATATTTGCTCTTTATTCCAAATACAAAATCTATTTTCAAATGCCTTCTAAACTAAACATTTGTTATAAGTACTCAAATTCAGATATATCTTAAAGTTGGCAATGGTAGGTGAGCAGAGAGGAGTATGTCAGGATTTTACATTTTTTTCTTTTTTTCTGAATGGTAGAAAGATACAGAACAGTAGAATTCTAATATCCATTCTCCTCTTGATTTTCTGCAATTTTAGTAAGTCACTTTGGCTTCTTAAGGGTCATTTTTCTATCTCAGAATGAGACTATGAATTTATCTTTGAGATAAATATTATTATGAAATTTCTGTTCAATCAGCCACTGAGGTTTTCAGGTAGCATTAATGTAGGGGGAGACGAAAGGGATACCCTCTGAATGATTGGTGTGGGGAAAGAACTAATGCCAAGACCTGAGAGAGATACAGAAGAGTCAAAGAATTTAAGGAATAATTAGAAATATAAGCTAAGTTTTAGGCACTTCAGTATTTAGACATAATGGTTCAGATTCTCTAGTTTTTTTCTTTTATTTCCTAAGTGAGAGTACATGTTAAAATGAAAGACAAAAATAAAGAATTAAAAGTGAGAATGAAGTTAGGCTTATTAAACTGCGCATGAATTTATATGCTAGAAATAGCATTTAAAAGAGGAACAAAGAACATATAAGGCCTTGTAAGAAAATGTTAGATTCAATGTATTAATTCTGGTTTATATGCATTGCACAAAGAGTAGGTGACAATGTTAGAATGTCAACTACCAACTTCCCTGAATTACAGTTTGTTTGTTTTTTTCTAACACATGCCATGGAAAATAATGGGGTAAGCTCTAACTGGAATAAAAGAAAGAAATATTTTCTACACAGCTAATTATAATCTTGCAGCATCTCTCTTGTCAAAGGCATTGATTTGTTTACAATATCCTTCTTTCATTCCTTCTCTAGTGCATACTCATGAGTCAACCAAATTTCCTACAGTTTTACTCGTAAGCCAGTAAATCTTAGCATGAGGTTTGCGGTTTGTTCTTACCAAAGACAGTATATGAATCTAAGACTTTGCCCAAACATCAAGAATGTAACCTACACCTATACTGTCAGCTTTTAAAGGTGGGCATTCTTTCGGTATTAGATTTGGTATTAAATGACCCTAAAGATAATGTAGGAGACTTGTATGTCTGATGCAAAAGACTCCATAAAGCTACTTTCCCTGTTGTTGTGTTGTTGTTCAGTCACTAAATTGTGTCCAACCCTTTGTGACCCTGTGGACTGCAGCATGCCAGGCTCCTCTGTCCTCCACTGTCTTCCAGAGTTGACTCAGATTCATGTCCATTGGATTAGTACTAGCTAACCATCTCATCCTCTGTGCCCCCTCCTTTTCCTTTTGCCCTCAATCTTTCCCAGCATCAGGGCATTTCCAGTAAGTTGACTCTGCATCAGGTGGCCGAACTATTGGAGCTTTACCTTCAAGCATCAGTCTTTCCAATGAATATTCAAGGTTGATTTCCTTTAGGATTGATAGGTTTGATCTCCTTGCTATCCAAGTGACTCTCAAAAGTCTACTCCAGCATAATTCAAAAATTCATAATTCAAAAGCATCAATTTTGGGGCACTCAGTCTTCTTTATGGTCCAACTCTCATATCCATACAGGACTATTGGAAAAACCATAGCTTTGACTACATAGACCTTTGTTGGCAAAGTAATGCCTCTGCTTTTTAATATGCTGTCCAAGTTTGTCATAGCTTTTCTTCCAAGGAGCAATCATCTTTTAACTTCATATCTGTAGTCACTGTCTGCAGTAAATTTGGAGCCCACGAAAAAATTTGTCACTGCTTCCACTCCCCTGCCACCCCCCCCATTCTATTTACCATGAAGTGATGGGACCAGATGCCAAGACCTTTGTTCTTTTTTAATGTTGAGTCTCACACCAGCTTTTTCACTCTCCTCTTTCACTTACTTCACTACTTTCTAGGAAACACCTTTGGATTAGATGGCTTGCCTTTTCAATAGCTAGGCTTCATATGGAACAATGGAACCCAGAGCAGCTGATTCCTAGGAGAAAATCAATACAGCTGGTATATTTAGTAAAAGAGCTGAAAACAGGGAAAAGTGAAGCAAAGCAGAAATTTAAAGTGGAAGGGGTACCCTGGGTATGAAGGCTTCTCAGATGGCACTAGTGGTAAAGAAACTGCTTGCCAATTCAGGACATGTAAGAGACAGGAGTTTGATCCCTGGGTTAGGAAGATGCCCTGGAGGAGGGCCTGGCAACCCACTCCAGTATTCTTGCCTGGAGAATCCCATGGACAGAGGAGCCTGGCAGACTACAGTCCATAGTGTCCCAAAGAGTCCAACACGAGTGAATCAACTTAGCTCACAGACACACACACACACACCCTGGGGATGCAGGGTCTCAGAGAGAAGTTCGGGAGCAGAGTGGCTGGGCCAGCATTGTGGTTTAGATGAAGAGGCCGCCAGGAGGGAGGTAGAACTCTGGAAGGAGGAGCTGCCTGATGGGAAAGGAAAACAGTAAGGAGAATCATCAACTCCAAAGATAGTATGAGAGAGAGACAGAGAGAGGGACATGAGTTAAGAGGGTGGGGGTGTGTAGATTCAAATTCATTTTAGAAAAAATTACCATGTTTTGGCTCTCTTAACTGAATTGTGTTGGGAGTCAGGAAAGCTGGGAGCTGTCTTGCAGCCTTTCTCAGTTTCCAGCTCGCCCTGCCCTGTGCCTCCTAGGTGTTACAGCAGGGCTTCCTGTGTTTTGGGAAGAATGGCCTCCATCTTTAGGTTTGCTTGGTCTTATAGCTTAAGACCTCAGGAGCAGAGGCTGCAGCCCCCTAGCATTCCCAGGGGTGGTCCTGACCCTTGATCATGTGAGCATCCCAGGACAAACCACTGGGTTCAAGTGGATGGCGGCCCTCTGCCTAGTTTGGGTTATATGTTTACCATGATGGAGCAGGGGGACACCTCACGTATGAGAGGGGTAAGCAAACATATACACAGACTGGAATCAAGAGCGGTGTCCACTGCACTTGGTACAATGTTATTTTCATCATGTTCTCTGCATTTATCAGCATGTGGCTAGCCATGAGCTGGTTAAATGGGACAAGGCAATTCAGAAAGATTGCCCATCAGGAAGTAAACTCCTTACTGAAAGTGCAAAGATATGAGAATAGATATATATGGCTTTAGACAATAGATATGATCCAGTTTGCAGAAATATAGGCAAATAAGGTCAGGAATAACTTAAGTACACAGCTAGAGGCTGGGCATCTGGTCTCAGATGAGACCAAATGATCAGACTAAGGTCTTCAGCAGAAAAGATGAGTTTCATACTTTTATACTAGACTTGTTTAAATTCCCCTTCCTAATTTGAAATAGTTCAAGACAGTGGGGAAAAGGTTCTCTCCTGTTATGTGCTGCAGAAAACATCAGAGACCGGCAAAATTAGGCAAGACTTGAGAATCTCAGTGCTTTTGAGAGGAACACTGACACTTCTGGTTTTCAGAAACAATTTTCTTTCTGATTTTCTCTCATGTATCATTAAGCTCATAGCTATTGTAGAATTTTCAGCTGAGAAAATACTATTCAGCTCTTTCTAATTCATTTTCCTCTTCTCTTACTGATTGATTGAATAATGTAATTAAAGCAACACAGTCTGCTATATTGCCTGCAGTCATGATATTATCCACCAATTTTTTTTGGAGTTCTATATAATCACATTAATCTGAAGCTTTTCAGACTAATTCAATCGATCTTCAATAGAATATTGAATTAAGTTATTGATGTGAGGAAAGTTTTGCTGTTGTTCTTATATCTTATTCACATTGAACTGAATGTCTCCATTTTATTTTTTATATTTGAATGAGTCCATTCATGGTGACTACCTATTATATACAACTTAACTTTGACTCAAACCTCATTTATTTTCATTTATCCTTCTAAATATTTCTACAAATTTTGCATGTAAGTTGCCATGACCTTTTAGAGTTGTTATAATCTTCTAAAAATGGGCCAGTGTTTCAATGTTACATACTGTAACTTAAGGCATAGAATCTATTATAATCAATCATTCATAAAAACTTAATACTGGAGAAAACTAAATAGCAATCCCCAAATTATCTTTTCATCATTAAAAAAAAAAAAAACCAGTGGTGAATTATGCATGAATGCTAATAGTATAATCTCTTAAGTGCATCTGATGAATGTTAAATATTGATGTCACAGAACAGGTCTCCTTTATATCTGTCAAGTCTTACTGAAACAGATTGATATAAAAGCCATGATGATATTTACAGTGATAGAGCTAATGTATTGACAGCAAGATATACATTTTTCATTGGGCAAAAATATCTTGGTGTCTACATAAACTTTAAGACAGGAGTTTTCAGGAATAATAATTGCTGGTAAAGCAAAGCTCTAAAGAAACCTCTTGGAAACATGCAAGCATGAGGTACTCTGTGAGTCCAGACTCCTTTAGCAACAGGTATAGTCAGAGAGCAAAAAACAAGAAAAAAATAAAGAGAAATTTAAAAATAGAAATCTGAGTCAGCAGCAGAGTCTAGCTCCATGAACCTTAGAGCAATGCATTACTATTCTTTTCCTTCAGAGCTAAAAGCATAAATATGTCTGGGGCAGGGGGGTCTACTCTACTACTTAATTTACAGGAAGGATTTGACCACGGCACACAGGACTGCAGCTGTGGCATGGAGAAAGGGGACAGGGGAGAGACGACGTTATGAATGGGTCTTTCTAGTACTGATTTCTACTGCCTGTTTTTATGATTTTTTCTTTCTGATACCAAAAACCCTTCACTGTACAATCTTACAACATCACACAGTTACATAATTTGCATTAAAGGCAAGAAAGTCCTTACAATCAAGATTATTAACTGAGGAGTCCCAGATCCGCCTTTGAACGCTGTTGTTTATTTTTATTTTTTGCGTGTGTGTATTGACATCTGCAATTTATTTCTGGAAAGGGTATTCATGGGATCACAGATGATTTTTCACATGGGTCATAAAACAAAATTTAAGAAGTCCTGTTGTAGAAACCAGATTCAAAGAAAGTACTTTGGGGGCAGGGATTATGTTTTGGAAAGACAATCCCCTGTAGATCTTGTGTTTCTATGTCATTTTTTTAAAATTGAGGTCTGCAATGTTTATGTTAGTTTCTGCTGTACAATGAAGCAAATCAACCATAAGTATATATATCCCCTCTCTCCTACCCCCCTAACATCCCACCCCTCAAGGTCATCACAGAGACAGAACTGCGCTTCCTGTGCTATGCAGCATCTTCCTGCTAGCTGTCTATTTTATGCATGGTAGTGTGTATAAGCAGAGGTGCCGACTGTTTGTTCTGGACTATCTTTACAAGGATGATCCTACAGCAAATCCTCTCAGAAGAAAAAGCACTCCCTTTGGCGCAAAGGGAAGGTTTGCATATAGACTTAGAGGATACAGAGTGGAGTGTCTCTCTCTGGAGCCAAGGGCCAGTTTGCCTATTGCAATTACAGTAAATGCCTTGGGCTCCCTAACCTTTGGGCCTCTTTCTTGTAATGAAGGTCACAGCATGTTGCAAGTGTCACTTGAATCTCTGTCATCCTGTGGGGATTAGGACACAGAGAACTGGGACAAGGAAATGCTGACCCTCTGTCTTCTGTGTTGCTCTCTGCAATCAAATCCTTTGTCTTGACTCAGGAAATAGGATGTCTTCAGCCCAGCCAGCATCATGAACTGACCACAGGCTAACCACACAATATCATAAATTCACAGTTTTGACCATATGCATGGACATGTTGACAAAGGCATGCCTTTCTGGAAGAGAAAGAAATGAAAGTCCTCTTGGACAGTTTGTAACCGATCAAGAACCTACAAAGCCTTCCTAAAATGGACCCCTACCCTTGTTCTCTGCCTGCCTTCTGTCTTTAAAATTTTAGTCAAAAAATAATCAGAGAAGTGAGGAAATACAGAAAGAAAGCAAAACAGTCAAGCAAGACAAAGTAATAATACTTTAGCCATTAAACAGAGTCAAGGACTTTTTGTTCTTCTTCAAGGACTGCATGTAAGATGCTGAGCCATGTCATTTGAACTGTTTTGCAGATAATGAAACAAGCATGGAGACCCCAGTCGAAACCAGAAAGTCGATGATGCCAACTCCTGATCACCTCAGCACCAACCAATCACAAGAATGTCTACTAGCTGACCACACCCTGTTCCTACAAAACTCCTCACTACCCGCTGCAGAGGGGACACACAGTCTTGAGGGCATTAGCCCATTGTGACCCTGTTTCCTGGCAAAGCTATTCTTTTCTACTTCACCCAAACCTTTCTCCACAATTTCTATCCAGCATCAGTGAACAGAGGCCAGGTTTCACTGAGGCAAGAAGATTAATAGGATTTGAGGGAAGTCCACAGACATCAATAGCAACCGTATTGATCAAAATGCACAGTCAACTGGGCAATAAGTGGTTCTTTATGCCATGGCTATTGATTAGTAGGAGCTGGGGAGGTGGTTGCAGCCTGAGTATCATCAGATCAGTTCAAGGACTTATGTCTGCACAGTGCTGTAGACATGGTTGTGCCTCCTAAGGAAGGGGCACTTCCTGGCCTGTCTGATGCCAGCCTTAGGTTTGCCCAACCCAGGGATCTTCCCAACCCAGGGATCAAACTTGCTTCTCTTGTGTCTCCTGTATTGGCAGGTGGATTCTTTACCACTAGCACCACCGGGGAAGTGCAAGAGCAAAACCATCAATTTGTTTGGTTGAGTTGCAAGCACTCAGTGCCCCTGACCCTGCAGCAGGCTACCAGCAACCCATGCCTCTGCTAGAGACTCCTGGACGCTCACAGGCAAGTCTGGGTCAGTTTCTTGTGGGGTCAATGCTCCTTTCTGGATCCTTGTGAGCACAAGATTTTGTTTATGCCATCCAAGCATCTCTGGTGAGTATGGGGTTTGATTCTAAATGTGATTTCACCTCTCCTACCATCTTGATGGGGCTTCTCCTTTGCCCTTGGACGTGGGGTATCTTTTTTTTGGTGGGATTCACTATTCTCCTGTTGATGGTTGTTCAGCAGTGAGTTGTAATTTTGGAGTTCTCACAGGAGAAGACGAACGCACGTCCTTCTACTCCACCATCATGGCTCTTTCTTGCATCAGTGTACAAAATAGCAAACACCTTGGGTTTTCAGAAAAATCCACAGAAAAATGCCTATAGCATAAGTTCCACCTTAGGCAGATGCCTGAGGGGCTCACATGCCACCGCGGTGACCACCTTCGCTGACTGTCCCATACTCTTCCCGGCGATCACCAACACCAGCACCAAGCAACTGACAATAACAACAACTAACTAACTACTTGCCGCCACTGAGCCCACAGGGTCAGGGGCACTGAATGTACTGGTGCAAGCATGGAACCATTGAAGGAGGTTATCACTATCTTCATTACTTCCACCATAATTTGGTCTCAGGTCAAACCACAGGGAGGAAATACAGCTCTGCCCATAAGAGAAAACTGGGTTAAAGATTTACTGAGCATGGCCCCAGCTATCAGAACAAGATCCAGTTTACCCCACAATCAGTCCCTCCCATCAGGAAGCTTCCATAAGGCTCTTATCCTTATCCATCAGAGGACAGACAGAATGAAAACCACAGTCACAGAAAACTAATCAAACTGATCACATGGACCACAGCCTTGTCTAACTCAATTAAACTATGAGCCATGCATTGTAGGGCCACCCAAGATGGAAGGAGTCATGGTGGAGAGTTCTGACAAAATGTGATCCACTGGAGAAGGGAATGGTGAACCACTTCAGTATGCTTGCCTTGAGAACCACATGAACAGGATGAAAAGGCAAAAAGATATGACACTGAAAGATGAACTCCCCAGGTAGGTAGGTGCCCAGTATGCTACTGGAGAAGAGTGGAGAAATAGCTCCAGAAAGAATGAAGACACAGAGTCAAAGTGAAAACAACGTCCAGCTGTGGATGTGACTGGTGATGGGAGTAAAGTCTGATGCTGTAAAGAACAATACTGCATAGGAACTTGGAATGTTAAGTCCGTGAATCAAGGCAAATTAGAAGTGGTCAAACAGGAGATGGCAAGAGTGAACGTCAAGATTTTAGGAATCAGTTAACTAAAATGGACTGGAATGGGTGAATTTAATTCAGATGACCATTACACCTACTACTTTAAGCAAGAATCCCTTAGAAGAAATGAAGTAACCTTATAGTCAACAAAAGAGACTGAAATGCAGTACCTGGGTACAGTTTCAAAAAGGACAGAATGATCTCTGTTCATTTCCAAGGCAAATCATTCAATATCACAATAATCAAAGTCTATGCCCTGACCAGTAATGCTGAAAAGGCTGAAGTTGAACAGTTCTCTGAAGACCTATAAGACCTTCTAGAACTAACACCCCAAAAGATGTCCTTTTCATCACAGGGTACTGGAAGGCAAAAGTAGGAAGTCAAGAGAACCTGGAGTAACAGGCAAGTTTGGTGTTAGAGTACAAAATGGGGCAGGACAAAAGCTAACAGAGTTTTGCAAAGATAACACATTGGTCATAGCAAACACCCAATTCCAGCAACACAGGAGAGAATTCTACACATGGACATCACCAGATGGTCGACACCAAAATCAGATTGATTATATTCTTTGCAGCCAAAGATGGAGTGGCTCTATAGAGTCAGCAAAAACAAGACTGGGAGCTGACTGTGGCTCAGATCATCAACTCCATATTGTCAAATACATATTTAAATTGAAGAAAGTAGGGAAAACCACTAGAACATTCAGGAATGATCTAAATCAAATCGCTTACAATTAAACAGTGAAAGTGACAAATAGATTCAAGGGATTAGATCTGATAGAGTGCCTGAAGAAATATGGACAGAGGTTCATGACATTGTATAGGAGGCAGTGATCAAGACCATCCACAAGAAAAAGAAATTCAAAAAGGCAAAATGGTTGTCTGAAGAGGCTTTACAAATAGCTGGAAAAGAAGAGAAGCTAAAGCAAAGGAGAAAAGGAAAGATATACCCACTGGAATGCAGAGTTCCAAAGAATAGCAAGGAGAGATAAGAAAGCCCTCCTCAGTAATCAATGAAAAGAAAGAGGAAAACAACACAATGGGAAAGACTAGGGAACTCTTCAAGAAAATTAGAGATACCAAGGGACCATTTCATGCAAAGATGGACACAATAAAGGACAGAAATGGTATGGACCTAACAGAGGCAGAAGATATCGAAAAGAGGTGGCAGGAATACACAGAAGAACTATACAGAAAAGGTCTTTATGGCCGAGATAACCACAGTGGTATGATCACTCACATAGAGCTAGACATCCTAGAATACGAAGTCAAGTGGGCATTAGAAAGCATCACTACAAACAAAGCTAGTGGAAGTGATGGAATTTCAGTTGAGCTATTTCAAATCCTGAAAGATGATGCCGTTAAAATACTTCACTCAATATACCATCAAATTTGGAAAATTCAGCAGTGACCACAGAACTGGAAAAGGTCAGTTTTCATTCAAATCCCAAAGAAAGGCAATGCCACAAAGAATGCTCAAACTACTGCACAAGTGCAATCATCTCACACACTAGCAAATTAATGCTCAAAATTCTCCAAGCCAGGCTTCAAAAGTACGTGAACCATGACCTTCCAGATGTTCATGCTGGATTTAGAAAAGGCAGAGGAACCAGATATCAAATTGCCAACATCCATTGTATCATCAAAAGATGAAGGAAGTTCCAGAAAAACATCTACTTGTGCTTTATTGCTTAGAAGGCAACTGCTGGTGTCTACTCCTAGTGGTGTTGGCTGGGAATGCTTAAATGGGGGCTTGAGTGCTCACGAGGCTTGACTTGCATGTCTAGTGCCTCAGTTGCCTCTTTCTCCAACAGGGAGAAAAAGGGAGGCTGGACTTTTTTTTACATAGTGTCTTGGGGCCCTCAAGAAACCAAAAGCTGAGGTCATCAGATTTCTGAAGGCCCAACCCTGAGATCGGCAGGGTGTCACATTCTATAGATTAGAGCAAGTCACAGGCCAGCAACTGTCTCTTATACACATCTGAGAATCCCAGGAGCGGTGGAGCCTGGTGGGCTGCCGTTTATGGGGTCGCACAGAGTCGGACACGACTGAAGCGACTTAGCAGCAGCAGCAGCAGTGCTTTATTGACCACGCCAAAGCCTTTGACTGTGTGGATCATAACAAACTGGAAAATTCTTCAAGAGACAGGAATATCAGAGCACCTTAACTGCCTCCTGAGAAATCTGTATGCAGGTTAGGAAGCAACAGTTAGAAGCAGACATGGAACAACACATTGATTCCAAATTGGGAAAGGAGTACGTCAAGGCTGTATATTGTCATCCTGCTTATTTAACTTCTATGCAGAGTACATCATGTAAAATGCTGCGCTGGATGAAGCACAGGCTAGAATCAAGATTGCCAAGAGAAATAATAATAATCTCAGATACTCAGATGACACCACCCTTATGGCAGAAAGTGAAGAACTAAAGAGCCTCTTGATGAAATTGAAAGAGGAGAATGAAAAAATTGGCTTAAAACTTGACATTCAGAAAACTAAGATCATGGCATCCTGTCCCATCACATCATAGCAAATAGATGGGGAAACAATGAAAACAGTGAGAGACTTTATTTTCTTGGGCTCCAAAATCACTGCAGATGGTGACTGCAGCCATGAAATTAAGACACTTGCTCCTTGAAGAAAAACTATGACCAATCTAGACAGCATATTAAAAATCAGAGAAATTACTTTGCCGACAAAGGTCCATCTAGTCAAAGCTGTTTTTTCCAGTAGTCATGTATGGAGAGCTGGACTATAAAGAAAGTTGAGTGCCATAGAATTGATGCTTTTGAACTGTGGTGTTGGAGAAGACTCTCGAGAGTCCCTTGGACTGCAAGGAGGTCAAACTAGTCAATCCTAAAGTAAATCAGTCTTGAATATTCATTGAAAGTACTGATACTGAAGCTGAAACTCCAATATTTTGGCCACCTGATATGAAGACTTGACTCATTAGAAAAGACCCTGATGCTGGGAAAGATTGAGGGCAGGAGGAGAAGGGGACGACAGAGGATGAGATGGTTGGATGGCATCACTGTCTCAATGGACATGAGTTTGAGCAAGCTCTTGGTGTTGGTGATGGACAGGGAAGCCTGGAAGGCTGCAGCTTATGGGGTCTCAAAGAATCAGATACCCCAGAGCGGTGGATATGAACTGAACTGAACTGAGTTGCAAGCATGAACCATGCCACTAGGAGACAAAAGTCAGGATGCCTTGTGTAGTGGTGTGCAGTCAACGTCTCCATTCCTGACCCCAAACCCTCACTTCTCAGTGCTCACACCTCAGATGATGAAAGGAAAGGATGATTAGGGGTGAGGTCAGGATCTCAAACTTCTGGGACAGGAAGAGCTCCAACCCTTCTGATTTTTTTAGGTCAGTCACTGTGTGAACAACCTGCCTGATACTGTGGGGAAAGGGGCATCTCCACTCCCCTAAATGGGTTTTAGTGGTGTTCCCACTGGGACAGGACATGAAATTGACCTTGCCCTTGTGGGTAGGCAAGATGGACAAAATCAATGTGCTTTTGTTGTTTCTAAGTAAAGTGAAGTTGCTCAGTCTTGTCCGAATCTTTGCAACCCCGTGGACTGCAATCTACCATGCTCCTCCGTTCATGGGATTCTCCAGGCAAGAATACTGTAGTGTATATAGGAGGCATTGAGGTGCTATGAACCTGTATCTCTGTCACATAAACTCTAGAAGGATTCTTTCAATTGGGGGTTCTTCATGCAGAAAAGCACTAGTACCCTTGGGACCCTGGAATCCTGATGAGCACTTTGAGTTGTAAGTTTCTCTGCCTGACTCTGCTGCCAAATGGAGCCACTGGCACGGGGAGGGCACTCTTGTACACACACAGTCCTCCAGGGTTCCAGACTCATCATCCCTTTGGCACAGCTACAGGACATACCCTGCTTCAAGAACAACCAGTAGCTTCCTAATAGGGCAATAGGTGCTTGTTCAAACCAAACACCTGACCCAGGGCCCACGTGACTAAAGAGCTTGTGATGGGTATGTCAACTCAGGCTCCAGGACTCACCGTGTGAAGATCCCAGGGCAATCACTCTTCAGATGAAAATGGTATAGTCAAGCAATTGCAAGGCTAACAAATACTTCTGAGCCCTCTCCTTGACCTGGCCTTAGGCTTGACCTCCAAGAACCAGTATCACATCACAGATTTGTCTTCCCTCCACACTAAGAGATTTGCACAAACATGTCTTAGTCAATTCAAGCTCCTATAACAAAATACCTCAGATTGGGTGGTTTGAACCACAGTTATTTCTCTCAGCTCTGGAGGCTGGAAGTTCAAGATCAAGGTGCCAGCTAGTTGGGCTCCTGATGAGAGTTTCCTTCTTGGCTCAGAGACAATGGGTCTCTCCTTCTTATAACCACACCAACCCCATCACGGGGCTCCACACTTTCAACCCCATCTGAACCTGATTGCTGCTATAATGCCCCAGCACACTGGGGATTAGGATTTCAATGTGAGAATTTTAGAAGGACAAACATTCAACCCATAGCAAAGGCTTAGTGTAGTTTCTAATAGCTCAAGGTCTCATTCTAGAATGACCCCAGCCTCCCTTGGAGTTCAGTTCTATCGGGAGCTCCGTTAGGCATTACTGACAAAACGGAGGCATGGTCCCCAGCCCCCTCTCCTCATTCCGCAGGCATGGATCCTGAGATGAAGGAGTTAGGCCTTGTAATTCTGACTTGTCTTTTCCTCTCCTCAGCTGAGTTGACTGAAAAGGAATATTAAGGTGCTTATTGTTCTTGAGAGGAGCATGAGAAGGCACAAAGCCTTCTGCAGCATTGCTCTGAACATAATTCATAAAGTTAATCATTGACATTTGTTCAAGGACTTTTACAAAAAAGTGTTCCTGGATGAGCACATAGGCCGCAGCTTGAGGCCATGGGAGAGATTGATATCTGAAGCCTATTTGTGGGGAGAATGTTTATGGCAAAGGAGTTTACTGAATTTAGGGCTTAGAAATAATTAAAACAGAAGTTAAAGATTTAAGGAGTGTTGCAAAGTTAGCATATTTTACTATAGCTAATAGAAGTTAGGAATTTTTAGAGACACTATAGCTAGAAGCCTTTTTAAGAGACAGTGAGCTCAGGATGATAGGGGCAAACAGGATTTAGAAAGATAAGTAGTAAACTGAGGAATGTAGCATGAGTTACAATATAATCACAAGTTAACTATAGGACACATGAGAAGAGGTAGACAATAGCTGATAAGGCTGATTCCGAGAGAATCACTGAAGCAGGAACTCTGTTTGAAGAGCAACAATGATTTATGGAGATAATAATTCTGGGAGAGGGGGATCTGAAAATGTCAAACCTCTGGCCTAATGCTTCTGTAAAAGTATAAAAGAGAATCTTAAACTTGGGATAAAGAGGCAGTCCATAGAAAACTGATAGGCTGTCTCGTTCGCCGACACCGTTCATCTCTTCAGGTTGAAACCCTGGCTGCTGGAGTTGGACTCCGGCACAGTTGAGTCACTCAGTTGTGTCAGTTCTTTGCAACCCCATGGACTGAAGCACACCAGGCTTCCCTGTCCATCACCAACTCCCAGAGCTTCCTCAAACTCATATCCATCAAGTCTGCGATGCCATCCAACCATCTCATTGTCTGTCCTCTCCTTCTCCTCCTGCCTTCAATCTTTCCCAGCATCAGGGTTTTTTGAAATGAGTGAGTTCTTCGCATCAGGTGGCCAAAGTATTTCTGAAGCTGAAACTCCCTTGAAATGCATACCTACAAAACTCAGAGCTACCAGGAGAACTATTTCAGCCAAAACTCAATGATAGGCAGATAGACACTTAACACCTCTTGGAGCAGTTACTTTAGAAAACTTGCAATGAGAAATCCTTTCTCTGACCCATTGGGGTATAAATCCGAGACCCACATCTGTCTTCTCAAGGACCTAAAAACATCTCTCTGAAATGCAAACATCAAGTTGCTCTGGATTCCCAAATCCCAGGTTTCCTTTCCTGCAATGATGGTAGTAGCCTTAATGAGATGCTGCACCAGACCAACTGAAAGGATTTCATCCCAGCCTCTAAGTCATATGAATCAGGGAGGAGAACAGAGTGCCTTACTCTTAGGAAATTTTGCCAAAAAATTGAGACAGCTTAGAAATGAGTGATGTTTATTATCAGAAGACAATCCCTTATGGGCGTCTCACATTTCTGCTTATCTCGCAATAAAGCAGAGGTGTCAACTGGCTTTATTCCACAACATCTTTGTTCCAAAATGTCAAGGGTGTCTTCAGCGTGATCAGTCTCAGAAGACAGAGATAGCATCTCTGTTGAGAGCAAAGGGCGAGTTTATTTACTAGACGTCATAGAAGAGCTCTATTCCCAAAGCTCAGACTCCTTCCGGTAACACACCCCACTGCACGTGCAGGCGTCTCCAGGCAAGTCAAGTCCTGTTCTCTGAGGGAATTAGGGCTGGTGGAAGCAGTTGTAAGAAAATGCAGATATTCTGACTTATCACTACTTTGGGAAGTAACTGTCCTTTATTTCTGACTCAGGAATCTCATGTCCCAGCAAGCATTCATGAAGCTAGGCACCTAGAATTTTAATTGCAGGTAAGGTAAATTAGCAGACCCCTGACAATTCTTAACAATTCACAATTCTTATGTTTAATTTGTTTCCTGGGATTTTTTTTTTCTATCAACTCATTTCTATAATTTTTACATATTAGCTCAATTAGCATAAAAGAGTAAGGCACTGGGGCTTGCAGAGAGATATATATTATTTTTAAAAATTATATTCATTAGCAGCTAACCACATTTTATGAACATTTGTGAATCTATTTATTAAACAAATACTGTTGTCAACAACGCTCTGTAAGTTATAGGAATGCAGATAACAGATCCTAATGGACTTAGACACGCACTGTTATTATCACTTACGTCATTACCTCAGAGTTAAATTGAGAAAAAATAAACATGCAGTGCTTTTCATGTTTATAATAGACAGAAGGGGGCTTACTTCTGCCTGGCTGGACAGCCAAGAAGTTTGGGGCTGAGGAGACACCAACTGTCTCATAGGCCCACTTCAGGTCCTATTGGCCTCGGTTGCCTCTGTTTTATTCCAGCCACTACTCTGTAGGACACCTACCTGATTTTACTCAAATGAAATATGACAGCAGCTTCCACATGCCTCTCACCTCCTGCCTTAGAGCTTCCCACTGGACCCAGGGGCACACAGGACCCTGGGAAGGCACCTGGGTCATGCATGAACAACTAGGGGTATAGATGAGATCATGCGCTGGGTGGGGCAAAGCCTTGACAGGCAGAACCAGGAAGCAAAGGGTATGTTTGTTGCCCTTTCTCATCAACCCAACCCACCCCAACCCATGGAACATCCGGAGACACTCTATGCCATGCTGGAGAACGGCTCCATCAGGTTGAACAATGGCGTCGCTTGAGAGCTAACAGGCGGTAGACGTCTGAGAAAGGAGCCTGCATTCTGACCCCAGCTGTCCTCAGTCTCACTGTTCCCTTCCCTCACTCCAGCTTCCCTGAGGTTACACGCCAATAGAGTTACAGCACAGAAGCTGAAAACTCACACAGTTGGGGTTATACTTTGCAGAGATACCGGACAAAGAGAAGTGGGTCATGAAAGAGGTAGCAATTAAGTTGAATGCAAGAAAACGCTGAGGTGTGTAGACAGGCAGTTAAGCCAGAAAGAAATGGTCATCTAGCTGAAGCCAAGAGTAAAAATAACTACAATGGGGAAAATGAAGACGAGGAATGGCAAGTGAATTTGACGGCAGGGTTTGCTGTGTAAACATCACTTAGGAGATTTTGCCCCAAGAGTCTTACAATTCAGACTGAATGGACTGGTGGTCCCATGACAGAACCTACATGGCAGAGATCCTTGTAAGCAGGGTGTTAAGAACATCAAGTCAAAATTCAAGCAAATGAAATAATTTAAAATGAAGACAGATTACCAGGCAAAAATTAGTGCCAGTGAGAAGAATGTCTCTTTAAAGCCCAACACATTTTCTCTCATTTTAGGCTCAGCTCTGAAATTTTCAAATAAATAAGATTCTAGACATGTTTCTAATATAGTTCTCAGTAGCCTCACCAGCTTCTTCACTTGTCTTCTGCAGAGGTTCTGTTTACTTTGACCAGTCCTAGTAACACAAGCAGAGAAGGCAATGGCAGGCCACTCCAGCACTCTTGCCTGGAAAACCCCATGGACGGAGGAGCCTGGTGGGCTGCAATCTGTGGGGTCGCGAAGAGTCAGGCACGGCTGAGCGACTTCACTTTCACTTTTCACTTTCATGCATTGGAGAAGGAAATGGCAACCCACTCCAGTGTTCTTGCTGGAGAATCCCAGGGACGGCAGAGCCTGGTGGACTGCCATCTATGGGGTCACACAGAGTCAGACACAACTGAAGTGACTTAGCAGCAGCAGCAGCAACACAGGGGCATCCACAGAATAGGATGTGGTGTAGGCAGACATGTGGAAGGGGGTAGTCTTCTTAGTGCTGTTAATAAAAAGGGCTCTACATGAACTTGCTTGGATGGTTTTTACTCAGTCACATGAGGATGAAGAGGTGAATGGAAGTTTAAAGGACTCAATAGAGATCATGAGCAGGCAAGATCAAAATCAGGCCTTTAAGAGACTGCAAGGAAGACAAAAGAGTCATCAGAGGTAGTTTCAAATTTAAAACCAAAATTAGTGACATAGGACCACTGGTAAGGAAGGGAAAGCACAGGGAGGCATATCACAGAAGAGGAAGATCTTTGTGCCGCTGGAAAAATATGCTAAGAAAATATATTCAACCTCATTGTGAGCCAAAAAAAAAAAAAAAAGGAAAGGAAATGTGACCTTAAAAACAGCAAATTTTTAATGATAGTTTTGGTAAGGTCGGGCTATGACAAAAAGCTCTCTTGCACTGAGTTTTGGAACATAATTTACTAAAATGTATTTGGAAATGTTGCAAATATTTAACTCAACTCAAGCTGTTCAACTCCTTGGACTGTGTACCTATAACATATTTGTTGAGTGCATTAGTTCAGTTCAGTTCAGTCACTCAGTCATGTCAGACTCTTTGTGACCCCATGAACTGCAGCACGCCAGGCCTCCCTGTCCATCCCTAACTCCTGGAGTCCACCCAAACCCATATCCATTGAGTCAGTGATGCCATCCAACCATCTCATCCTCTGTCGTCCCCTTCTCCTCCTGCCCTCAATCTTTCCCAGCATCAGGGTCTTTTCTAATAAGTCAGCTGTTCACATCAGGTGGCCAAAGTATTGGAGTTTCAGCTTCAACATCAGTGCTTGCAATGAACACGCAGGACTGAGCTCCTTTAGGATGGACTGGTTGGATCTCCTTGCAGTCCAAGGGACTCGTAAGAGTCTTCTCCAATACTACAGTTCAAAAGCATCAATTCTGTGGCACTCAGCTTTCTTCACAGTCCAACTCTCACATCCATACACGAGGCTATGGAAAAACCATAGCCTTGACTAGACAGACCTTTGATGGCAAAGTAATGTCTCTGCTTTTTAATATACTGTCTAGGTTGGTCATAACTTTCCTTTCTAGGAGTAAGCATCTTTTAATTTCATGGCTGTAGTCACTATCTGCAGTGATTTTGGAGCCCAGAAAATAAAGTCAGCCACTGTTTCCACTGTTTCCCCATCTATCTGCCATGAAGTGATGGGACCAGATGCCATGATCTTAGTTTTTTGAATGTTGAACTTTAAGCCAATTTCTTTACTCTCCTCTTTCACTTTCATCAAGAGGCTCTTTAGTTCTTCTTCACTTTCTGCCATAAAGGTGGTGTCATCTGCATATCTGAGGTTATTGATGTTTCTCCCGGCAGTCTTGATTCCAGCGTGTGCTTCTTCCAGCCCAGCGTTTCTCATGATGTACTCTGCATAGAAGTTAAATAAGCAGGGTGACAATATACAGCCCTGACGTACTCCTTTTCCTATTTGGAACCAGTCTGTTGTTCCATGTCCAGTTCTAACTGTTGCTTCCTGACCTGCATATAGGTTTCTCAAGAGGCAGGTCAGGTGCATAATATAATTTAAACTCTAAGTTGAATGCTTTCGGAACCTTTCCATTCTCTTGAACCTTAGAAAGTAGGTATTTGCTGCTCTCCTAAAGTCTAACAATAAAGATCTACCAAAAAATATTACTAAAGAGATAAATTGATCTTAGTACATACAACTACTCTTGTAGCTACTATTCTAGCATCCAGGTGAAAAAGTCAAAGTGTTAGTTGCTCAGTTGTGCTCGACTCTTCGCTACTCCATGGACTGTGGCCTGCCAGGCTCCTCTGTCCATGGAATTCTCCAGGCAAAATAATGCTGGAGTGGATAGACACTGCCTTCTCCAGGGGCTCTTCCCAACCCAGGGATCTAACCTGGGTCTCCTGCATTGGCAGGCAGATTCTTTACTGTCTGAGCCACCATGGAAGCCCAGCATCCAACTATACACTTTTATTCTGAACACACTGTGTGACACAGAACTCTCAGTGTGTGACTTTGAATAGGTTTAATGCTTCAGAGAGAAAACCTAAGAGAATGGAAGGTGAATGGGAGCATGGCTGAGCCCCTATTGTGTTAATTACACGCAATGGTCAATTACCCACACCGACGATCCCTGTTATTGCAATAGAAAATCGAAATTTCAATACTTTACTCAGATCACATACAAATCAGGTTGATCTTGGAGTAATAACATCCTTGAATATGAAGGACAAAAAAAATAACCCTTTAATTACCATGTTTATGTCTCCTTTTTTAGTTACCCACAGAACATAAACATGCTCAAGAGCATCATGGCAATTACAATCTGCTTTTCAGGCTGTTTAATTATGAGTGAATCAATCAATACAGTTCTATTCACTGACTCATTCTAATGCTTTAAACCACTTTTAAAAGTAAACATTTCCTGTAGACTTGGGTTTTATTATTTCCCTCTTACGTAGTTATCCTAATCCTTAAAAAAATGATTAAATATAAAAGCACATCATTCTCTTGTTCCTGGTAGGGTACTAGTTTTTCTCAAGCTGTTTAATGACTGTCCTTTTGTTTATACCCATGATGCAGTCATCCTTGCATGCTGCTGCTGCTACTGCTAAGTCGCTTCAGTCGTGTCCGACTCTGTGCGACCCCATAGACAGGAGCCCAACAGGCTCCCCCGTCCCTGGGATTCTCCAGGCAAGAACACTGGAGTGGGTTGCCATTTCCTTCTCCATTGTGTGAAAGCGAAAAGTGTAAGTGAAGTCGCTCAGTCGCATCCGACTTCTAGCGACCCCATGGACTGCAGCCTACCAGGCTCCTTCATCCATGGGATTTTCCAGGCAAGAGTACTGGAGTGGCTTGCCATTGCCTTCTCCATCCTTGCATGCAGATTGCACCATTTCACCCTTCATCCCACAAGAAGTATCTGCCACGTGCCTTAAAGTCCACAATTTCTCTTACAAGAGGCAGACACTCGCTCCTTAAAAGTAGAATTAAAAAAAAAAAAAAAAAAAAACTAATTCAGTGTATAATAAGATCTGCTGTGCCTCAGGGAAGCTATTGATGACCTTGTACTCATCTTTTCCGGGATGTAACAAATAGTATAGGCTTGCTTATTTTCCCACACAACAATTAATTTCTCCATTATGTTTAGAGTCATCTCTTGCCATTCAAACTCTCCTCTCAAGAAATAAAACAGGATTATAAACAAAAAAAAAGAAAGAAAGAAAGAACACATGCTGGTGAGGATGTGGAGCAAAAGGAACCCTTGCACACTGTTGGTGTAAACAGATACAGACACTATGGAAAATAGTAATGAGGTTTCTTAAAAACGGAACTACCATACGATCCAGCAATCTCACTTCTGATTATATATCCAAAGGAAACGAAATCACTATCTCAAAAAGATATCTGCACTTCCAAGTTCACTCGGAAGCATTACTTACAATAGCTGAGACATGAAAACAACACAGTATCTGATAACAGATGAATATATTTTTTAAATGTTCTATGTACATACAATTATTCAGCTATAAAAAAGAAAGAATCTTTTCATTTACAACAGCATAGATGAGCCTGCAGGACATTGTGCTAAGTGAGATAAGTCAGACACAGAAAGAGAAGCACTACATGATTGCATTTATAAGTGGAATTTAAAAAATCAACTCATAGAAAGCAGAATGGTGGGAGGGAGGGATATGGAGATACTGGTCAAAAGGTACAAGCTTTCAGTTATAAGATGAATAAGCTGTGGGGATCTAATGTAAAGCATGGTGACTACAGTTAATCATACTGTATCATATACTGGAAAGTTGTTATTTCAAGTATATAATATGAAACTCACTATTTCAAGTATATAATATGCGACATGATATTAAATATTCTCACCACAAATAAAAGGTTTACAATCAATATGAGGTGATGGGTATGTTAATATACTTCATTTCAGAATGTGTCTGTACATGAAATCATCACATTATGCACCCTAAACGGAGATTTTAAAACGACTATGCTATTACAAGAGATTCCCAGGTAGCTAAGTGTAGAGAATTCTCCTGTCAATTCAGGAGACACAGGTTCAATCCCCAGGTCTGGAAGATACTGTGGAGGAGGAAACGACATCTTGCCTAGAGAATCCCACAGACAGAGGAGCCTGGCAGGCTACAGTCCATGGGATTGCAAAGAATCAGATAGAACTGAGCAACTAAACAACAAAAAATAATGCTATTACAAACAAATAATCCAGGGTAACAATGTTTCCTTGGACACCAAGTTTGGGCTGTTTTCTCACTGGAGGCAGGAGTTAGTATTTATAAGTCTTTGAATTCCAGTCTCATTCTTAAAATTTCCAGAGTTGCATTCCTATCAGGCTCTGTCTATAATTATAGCCTCAATGTAGAAAGGGTGGATATTAAGAAAATATAAATATTTGGTTAAATAAAGACATTTGCTTACTGAAACAATATGGTCAAGAAGTGCTTTTCCCACCATATCCAGTGACTGCACAAATATTTTAGGTGTACTTTTGAATTCCAATCAATAATAATAGTGCTTCCACAGTTCATCAAAACTGACTGATAGTTGACTAAATACTTTTGCTGTTGTTCATTTTTATGCCCTTTTGTTTTGTCCAGAGTCTTCTTTATTAATTTTATGCCAGATACTAGAAGAAATGCAAAGAGAAGTAAATATCTTGTCCTGTTCTCTTATTTTCAGTGGAGATGTAAAGCCTCAGATACAGTGAGTACATTGCTAGACTCCTGGCTAAGAATACTCTGAAATGGAGCATAACCCCAAGACTAGTGCTTTCTCCATTACTATGCTGCTACTTTGAAAATTTTTTTTTTTTTAAATTTTATTTTACTTTATTTTACTTTACAATACCGTATTGGTTTTGCCATACATTGACATGAATCCACCATGGGTGTATATTAGCTCCCAATCCCGAATCCCCCTCCCACCTCCCACCCCACATCATCTCTCTGACTCATCCCTGTGCTCCAATATGGAAGACAGTGATTATTATTTTGTTAAAATAATACTTTAGACATTGTTTTCTACAATCTTTCAATCTTTTCAAACTCAAAAACACACAGATGTGCACAGAGACATTCTATTATCTTCTTTGTTTATGCATCTTTTTACTTATCAAAGTTTAGGGTATTCTAGAAGCAAGAATCCTTAATCTTAAAATCATGGAAGTTTGGACTACATTTTTCTTGAAAAAATTAGTTGTAACATTTTAGAGATGTAACATTAAAACAGGTTTTCTTTTTTGAATGATGACTGAATGAGCATGTAAATGATAACCTATCCTGTATGTGCATACATGTCCACAAGGGGTCACAAAAAGATGTAATTAAATCTGTCTTTATTTTTGGCAAGTCTTATAGTATAATGAAGAAACTGAGAAAACAGATTCACTAATAATGAAAAAAATGTCACAAAATGAATTAAATGTGTCACTCTATCTTTCATAAATAAACAAATGAAAAAGAATAATACTGCTCTGCTGCTGCTGCTGCTAAGTCACTTCAGTCACTATTCTTAATTAACATTGTAACAATTATATATATACTTATATATATATATATATACAATTATATATATATACTTTTACAATTATATATATATACTTATTTATATAAATATACTTATATATATGTATAAGTACATTGATGGTGCTCAGATAAACAAATCCCTCATGCCTGTAAAAAAAAGAGTAAGTCTAATAGAAAATGTCAGAGAAAAATAAATACAAAAGAGAGAATGAGAGAATGAAAAAAGTGTAGGAAACAAGAAGGCACTAAAATACATAATGATATGGCTGTAGGCAGCCATTTTTCAAATACACAGTTTCAATTTTAACCATGCAAAATTAATAGCAAAAAAAAAACTTTATTGCAAAATGTAGTCTAGAAATAATACATGTATGAAATCCTGGTTGTTTATTTGACTGGTTTCATCCATTTCAAAAAGTAGTTCAAAATCATGATGAGTAATTGGCCAATAAGAAACTTGTAATTTTGCTCTAAAATCACCTGTAGCTTTTTAAAACCACTACTTGGTGTCTATTATTAATAAACATAATCGTACTGCTACAGTTTTGAAAAGTGTAACATAAGATGATGTGATCCTTGGAGATGCTAAGAAATAACATTGATTTGAAACACTGCTGTGTTTTCTCATCTTATAGCTTCCCGTTGCCTGTTGGCTGCCAGGAAAACCTGAGCATGAAGTCATCTGTGTGGTGAGTGTCATGTAACAGAGACATGGGTGCTGTGCAAGACCTTGAAGTTGCAATTCCAGTTCTCAGAGAAAAGGGATTAGTTGAGCAGAAACCCAAAAGCTTCCTACTCTACTGTATGGACAAATATTTCCATCACATTGCCCTGATGAGCAGAAAATCCTCTGCCCATCTCTGCCTCCACCTCTATCCCCTTAGAAAAGCATTTGCTGATGTTGTTCAGTCACTCAGTCATGTCCAATTCTTTGCAACCCCATAGACTGCAGCATGCAAGGCTTCCCTGTCCTTCACCATCTACAAGAGTTTACTCAAACCCATGTCCATCAAGTTGGTGATGCCATCCTACCATCTCATCCTCTGTCATCCCCTCCTCATCCTGTCTTTAATCTTTCCCAGCATCAGGGTCTTTTCCAGTGAGTCAGTTCTTCACATCACGTGGCAAAAGTATTGGAGTTTCAGCTTCAGCATCAGTCCTTCCAATGAATTTTCAGGATTGATTTCCTTTAGGATTGACTGGTTTGATCTCCTTACAGTCCAGAGACTCTCAAGAGTCTTCTCCAACAGTACAGTTCAAAAGCATCAATTCTTTGGCATTCTCTTTATAGTCCAACTCTCACATCCATACATGATTACTGGAACAACCATAGCCTTGACTAGATGGACCTTTGTTGGCAAAGTAATGTCTCTGCTTTTTAATAAGCAATCTATGTTTGTCATAGCTTTTCTTTGAAGGAGCAAGTGTATTTTAATTTCATGGGTGCAGTCACCGTCCATAGTAATTTTAAAGCCCAAGAAAATAAAGTCTCACATTATTTCCATTGTTTCCCCATCTATTTGCTATGAAGTGATGGGACCAGATGCCATGATCTTTGTTTTTTGAATGTTGAGTTTTAAGTAGTTTTTTCACTCTCCTCTTTCACTTTCATCAAGAGGCTCTTTATTTCCTGTTCACTTTCTGCCATAAGGGAAAAGAAAAGTACATTCTTTCTTTAATCAGTCAAAATTCCTTTCTGATTTCAAAGAAATAATTGCCTGAAATAACAATTGTAGTATTGAATTACAGAGGCTCTGGATCAGAAATGTGTACGCCAAACCTAATGGCACAACACACTAAAAGTAAAAAGAAAAAAGTGAGGAATTTTCCTTATGGTGATTTCAAACATCCACTTTCCTAATGAGAAATGCTAAATGGAGCTCATTCATAAACCAGGAAAGGGAAATGGCAGTCACTCTAGCTAATTCAGGCCTTTGAATATTGAGAATTTTAGCTCTAAAAATTTCATAGTTAAATATATATAGGGAAGCTAAAGGCAAAGGACAAAAGGAAAGATATATCCATTTGAATTCAGAGTTCCAAAGAATAGTAAGAAGAGATAAGAATGCCTTCCTCAGTGATCAATGCAAAGAATAGGGTAAAACAATAGAATGGGAAAGACTAGAGAGATCTCTTCAAGAAACTTAGAGATACCAAGGGAATATTTCATGCAAAGATGGGCACAATAAAGGACAGGAATAGTATGGCTCTAACAGAAGCAGAAGACATTAAGAAGAGGTGTATAAATCAAGAATACATAGAAGAACTATACAAAAAAAGATGTTCATGACCCAGATAACCACAATGTGATCAGTCACCTAGAGCCAGACATCCTGGAATGTGAAGTGAAATGGGCCTTAGGAAGCATCACTACACAAAGCTAGTGGAGGTGATGGAATTGCAGTTGAGCTATTTCAAATCTGAAAAGATGATGCTGTGAAAGTGCTGCACTCAATATGCCAGCAAATTTGGAAAAATCAACAGTGACCACAGGACTGGAAAAGGTCAGTTTTCATTCCAATCCCAAAGAAGGGCAAAGCCAAAGAATGCTCAAACTACCACACAATAGCACTCATCTCACATGCTAGCAAAGTAATGCTCAAAATTCTCCAAGTCAAGCTTCAATAGTACGTGAACTGTGAACTTCCAGATGTTCAAGATGCACTTACAAAAGGCAGAGCAACCAGAGATTAAATTATCAACATCCACTGGATCATAGAAAAAGCAAGAAGATTCCAGAAGGACATCTACTCCTGCTTTACTGACTACGACAAAGCCTTTGACTGCATGGATCACAACAAACTGTGGAAAATTCCGAAAGAGATGGGAATACCAGACCATCTGACCTGCCTCCTGAGAAATCTGTATGCAGATCAAGAAGCAACGGTTAGAAACAGACATGGAACAACACAGTGATTCCAAATAGGGAAAGGAGTACTTCAAAGCTGTATATTGTCACCTTGTTTAGTTAGCTTCTATGCAGAGTACATAATGTGAAATGCTGGGCTGGATGAAGCACAGGCTAGAATCAAGATTGCCAGGAGAAATAACAATAATCTCAGATACTCAGATGACACCACCCTTATGGTAAAAAGTGAAGAACTAAAAAGCTTCTTGATAAACGTGAAAGAGGAGAATGAAAAAATTGGCTTAAAACTCAACATTCAGAAAACTAAGATCATGGCATCTGGTCCCATCACTTCATAGCAAATAGATGGGGAAACAGTGAGAGATTTTATTTTCTTGGGCTCTAAAATCACTGCAGATAGTGACTGCAACCATGAAATTAAAAGGCACTTGCTCCTTGAAAGAAAAGATATGACCAACCTAGACAGCCTATTAAAAAACAGAGACATTACTTTGCCAACAAAGTCCATCTCGTCAAATGTATGGTTTTTCCAGTAGTCATGTATGGATGTGAAAGTTGGACCATAAAGAAAGAAAGCACCAAAAAATTGATGCTTTTGAACTGTGGCATTGGAGAAGACTCTTCAGAGTCCCTTGGACTGCAAGGAGATCCAACTAGTCCATCCTAAAGGAAATCAGTCCTGAATATTCATTGGAAGAATATTTCAGCTAAAGCTGAAATTCCAATACTTTGGCCACCTAATGTGAAGAACTGGCTTGTTGGAGAAGACCCCGATGCTGGGAAAGATTGAAGGCGGGAGGAGAAGGGGATGACAGAGGATGAGATGGTTGGATGGCATCATGGACTCGATGGACATTAGCTGAGTAAGCTCCCGGAGTTGGTGATGGACAGGGAGGCCTGGCATGGTGCAGCCCATGGTGTTCCAAAGAGATGGATACGACTGAGTGACTGAACTGAACTAATCTGAACTAATACATATTGAGTCCATAATTAGTTTTATCTCAAGGATTAATCAAAACATGATTTTCAGCCCTTCAAAATAATGTAACTATTTTTAAATGCATTCACATACGTTAATAACAATATATCTACCATGTTATCACCATAGAATGAAGTTTGTTTTTGACAGATTTTCACAAGTGAGACCAAGTCTGTGTCAAATGTCTCATCAAGCCAGCTTACTCATAAATCATCAGTCACTGCTCAGAGGGAGGAATGGGTTTAGTTTAGCATTTGTAAATCTTTCAGAGGAAATAAACATACTGCACACATTTAAAAAGTGAACTTGCTTTTTGTATCTGTACTTTGTATTACACAATTCTATTTTAAATGATATTCAGAATTATTCTAATATGAAAACAGCAAAAATATAATTATGTAAGTATGAGAAATCTGAACTGTACAGCATTATAGCTAACATTTTTAAAATTTATTTTAAAGGCAGTGCTAGCCTTCTAAATTTACTTAAATGCACTCATGTTTTGGTTGGGGAAAGGCATACTAAAACTTTATGTTCCACACATTTTTCTCAAAGGGATCTTAAAAGATTCCTCAACAGTCCTAGAAAATGAAGCACTCAAAAGTTCCAGCAGAAAGAAAGAAGTTGGTTTAATTGATGGAAACACCACTCTCACATGAAATCTGTAGCATGCCATATTGTGTATTACTGGAAGGAGTCCAGGCTTGGTCTAGAAGTAGTTTTAGAGAAAGAGTATAAAAAATGTGGATATTTTATCACCATTTTATGAGATGCTCTGGTAACAATGGAGTACAGTCTCAGTTGATGGCCCTGAATGATCTAGTTTGTGAACTAGTCAGGAATAACTTGAACACCAGGAAAATCAGGGCTGTGAAAAAGGATGTGCTGTTCAAAACACAGTGCTATTCTCTGAACCATTCACTGAGTGTAAGAACACAGGCAAACAATTCATTTTCAGCACACTATCTCACTGCATTTTGAGGTCTCTAGTTCAATCAAGAAATACCAACAAGTCCAAGATAACATTTTTTGGGGGGAGGGTCTACAGTTTATGTATTTTCCCCTCTTTTCCTGATTCTTGGAATAGTTCAACCAAGTCATTGCCCCCACAAAATGTCCAGGGCTGGCAAACACATGGAGGCTAGGTGAGTGGGCATGGTTGGGTTTCTTTGACTCTTTGATTTGTTTAATCTATATGTAGTAATTGCTGAAAAGCCTGTCATTTCTATTAGTACAATCCCCTGATCTTCATCATGTAAACAAAGAGCGAATTCATTGGAAAAGACCCTGATACTGGGAAAGATTGAAAACAGGAGGAAAAGGGGATGACAGAGGATGAGATGGTTGGATGGCATCACTGACTCAATGGAGATGAGTTTGAGCAAGCTCTGGGGGACAGTGAAGGACTGGGAAGCCTGGCGTGCTGCTGTTCATGGGGTTGCAAAAAGCCAGACACAACTTAGTGACTAAACAAAAACAACGACAAAGAAGGTGGTTTATTTAAAAGTCTTTCTCTAGATAGCAGAACACTTCACTGGCTTTACTTTTCTCCTACTGGCTTCACAAGCTCAGGAAAAATAATTCTCATCTAGTTCCCCTTCCCTCTTTCTCATTCACAATATCCTTGAAGAGAAAATATTATGATATATGATCCAGAGTTCACCAGTGCTTCTGTAATACAATTCTAAGAAAGCAAAACATTTCTTTACATAATTGTTATTGGATCCAGATATCACAGAAAGAGACAGCACAAAGAACCCTGCCAGCCCATGGAGTCAAAAGGGGCAAAACTCATTCATTACAGCAAGTAGCTTCCACAGCACCTTGATTTCACAGTAAAACGAGTAAAAATCAAACCTCTGAATTTGAGAACTAGTTCTACAGAAGAGAAAGCATTCCTTTTCAAATAACCAGTGTGTACTTTTCACAATACACAGGTTTCTTAGATGTTTATAGAAGGACTCAAGATTTTATTCTTTTGTGTGTGTGTGTATGATAATGCATCCTTTGCTTAATAATCAAGCTCTAACACATGGTCTGCTGCAATGCAGGAGACCTGGGTTTGATTCCTGGGTTGGGAAGATCCCCTGGAGAAGGAAATGGCAACCCACTCCAGTATGCTTGCCTGGAGAGTTCCATGGACAGAGGAGTCTGGCGGGCTACAATCCTTGGGGTTGCAAGAGTCAGACATTTTAGTGACTAAGCTTCTACTACAACACATGATCAGCACTCAAAGCTGTCACATGTTTTCAAGTACTGCACACAGTAAAAAATATTGGCGTGTTCCATCCAAGGAATATACCTTGTAGAATCAACAAAGACATGGTATATACATGTCCACTCACAGGTCCAAAAATTCTTGATGGAAATGACATCTTGGACCTGGCTAAAACAAGGCCTTAAAAACATCTGATGAGCAGATCATGAGAACTGAAAGCTTTTTCTGGACACAAATATTCTCAGCTTCCCCTTACCGTCACCTGGAAAACCTGTTTCCATATCTTTCCTTCTGTGCCTGATAAACTCCCAAGAGATCCTTAAAGCTTACTTAAAATAACTCCTTGAAAAGTTTCACCTCTCTGCTTCACTCCTCCAGGCAAAATTAAACCCACTCTTCTCTTTCACAGCCACTGCTATGCCTCTGGGGCAGTCAGGGGGAGGAGCTGAAACTATCGGCTTGTGTGTCTCAATCTTCTTCTTAGACCAGATGAGAATCTTTGAGGAGTAAGACCTGCTTCTAGCTTTCTTTAAATACGATCTTACGGAACATCCCAGTAGCTACCGTTGTACGGGGCACAGCAGCAAGAAAAATAATAACGTGGCAGAGAGCATGCTAAGAGTTTGCTGCTGCTGCTACTGCTGCTAAGTCGCCTCAGTCGTGTCCGACTCTGTGCGACCCCATAGACAGCAGCCCATCAGGCTCCACCGTCTCTGGGATTCTCCAGCCAAGAATACTGGAGTGGGTTGCCATTTCCTTCTCCAATGCATGAAAGTGAAAAGTGAAAGGGAAATCGCTCAGTCATGTCTGACTCTTCGCGACCTCATGGACTGCAGCCTACCAGGCTCCTCCGTCCCTGGGATTCTCCAGGCAAGAGTACTGGAGTGGGGTGCCATTGCCTTCTCCGAAAGTGATTTTGGAGCCCCCCAAAATAAAGTCTCTCACTGTTTCCACTGTTTCCCCTTCTATTTGCCATGAAATGATGGGACCAGATCCCATGATCTTAGGTTTCTGAATGTTGAGCTTTAAGCCAACTTTTTCACTCTCCTCTTTAACTTTCATCAAGAGGCTCTTTAGTTCCTCTTCACTTTCTGCCATAAGGGTGGTGTCATCTGCATATCTGAGGTTATTGATATTTCTCCTGGCAATCTTGATTGCAGCTTGTGCTTCACCCAGCCTGGCATTTCACATGATGTACTCTGCATATAAGTTAAATAAGCAGGGTGACAATATACAGCCTTAACGTACTCATAGGGAAATGCAAATGAAAAACACATTGAAGGGCACCCACATATAATTCTCAGAAATACAATCCTCTGTGAGGTCATCCCAGTGCAAAAAGGAGAAAGCCAAACATTAGAGCTGGGAATTAATCCCACCTGTCTGAGCTCAAACTCTCAATCATAGCGCCGTTTCACTTCACAGCTTTTTAGAATATGTATCAAATACATGCCAATAGAAAGAACTTGTTACATTGACATCTGACTCAAATGTTGAGGTCCCACTCCAATACCCTTTCCTCCGTCAAGTGTCCTTTCCACCAGCACTTTCCCCACAGCGGATCCTAACTGCATTCCCGACCTTATGGTACAGAACCTAGCACATGCCCTAACAATCTCTGTCCTAGACTGTGAGAGTCTTGAGGACTGGGGCAGTGTTTTTCTTCTTCTCTGAGTCACCAGAGAATAAATAATTGCTGAAATCATTGGAAAATTTAAGTTACTTAGTCATTAAAGTGCTTGAAGATGAAACTTTAGTTGCCACTCTTGGTCTCATTTATCTTCTCAGGCCGTAGCTGTGTTTTAGAACTATCTAGAGAGATTTGTAAAACACAAATTCTCAGATTCCACTTATGGGCATTCTGATCACATGGGTTGGGCCCTGAAATAGGCAATTAAAAAAACCTCAGTGTGAAATCACGTTCTATGACGGCCTGAATTCCCTCCATTGGTCTCAGTTACTTTCTCCATCCCTGAAAGCAGGGGTCGGGGAAAGCCAGCCCCACTCATATCAGAACTAAGTGTTTCCTTTTTCACAGTTTGCAATGATCTGGTTTTGTGTTGACTTTCAGTACCTGCACCCTGTGAAGCAGCAGGTGCATGTGGGCCCTTAATGAGTATTTAATGATTTGCTGAGGATAATTTAGTGTACTGGACAGGAGCTAAAATGAGTAATCGCTGAAAGTTTCGAAATGTTAACTACAGCAGTGGCCAACTTCCACCTAGGTAACTTTAATTATCTGTCAGAATATGTCATGGTATTTACAAAAATAAAATCAGTTGTGTTATTTCATTTCACTTTCTGGCATAGTCCATTTTCTCAGTGTTATATGTTGGTTTATTGCTGTTCCATAACAAATTAACACAAATTTATCAGCTTAAAACAGCACAGCTTTATGATGTCAGAGTTTCCTGGGAACGGGGATTGGGTATGACCTGGTCTCAGAGGTAGAAGTCAAGTTGTCAGGCTGTGCATTTAATCTGAGGGTCAGGAGTTCCTCCAGGTTCATTTTTTAATAAGATGATGGAACAGTGAAATCCGCTGAGCTAGGGGGATGGAGGTCCCTGTCTACTCACTAGCTGGAGGTCACTCTCAGGTCTTCTAGGCCACGCAAAGATCCTTGCTGGGACCCCTACCCCATTGCACGAGGAGTTCCTTATCCCAGGCAGCTGTCTGTCCATCAAGATGACCTCCCATCCCCCTTCCAGTAGCCTCTCTGCAGCATAACTTAATCATGAGAGTGACCGACCATCCAGCACCATTCACCGTAAGAAGTAACTGAGTCAAGGCACCTAGCTTCCAGATAGTGCATATTTAGAGGTTGTGCCCACCCTCAAGAAGAGGGAATGAAAAGGCTCACATGCTCTGGATCAGGAATCGTGGTGGCCATCAGAGAATTGTTCTAGAATTGTGCAATTCTAGAAGTTAAAATTCTGTCTTTTAGAGCTATTCCCCACTGAAGGTCACAACCTTCAATTTTACATCACCAAATTTTCTTCACTTTATAATTTTACAAGTAAAACATAATTAAATACTCTATTTCTTCCATGCGTTGGTGGTTGTTTTTATTTAGAGTCTAGCAATAGGCTTTGTCAGCAGGCTTGGAAGTATTACATTCTAAATTAGAGACCAATGACCTTGAGGCAAACTAGGCTGCGCTTTTATTTGAAATCAGAGAGAACAAAAAGGGGAGCGGCTGTTTCAAGGTTTCTGTGTAAGCCCATTTGCCAACATGAAAAGATATTAATCCTCAGGGTTATAAAGTCCATAAACGATTTTGATTTCTTTTTCTTGCAGAGAGTATGCATATATTAAGAGTTTATATGATGATTCTCCATCATTATTATATTTTACTAACCTCAAGGGATGGTCTCACCTTCAGCATTTGGCTCTCAGCCTTTTTTTTCCCCCTTCACAAGTTGCCCCTGCCATCATTCTTCCGACTTCAGTGCTAAAGATGGTTCAGACTAAAGTTAGATCAGCTCTATGGCCTCACGGTCAAGAGCACAGGATACTGTGGACAGGTGCTTGAATTAGAACCCCAGTTCTGACACCTACGAATCCCTGCACTTCATGCGTAAAAGTAACGGAAACTCTTTTCTGGTGATCGCGAAAGATAAATGAGTATTTGTGAGACCTGTAAAGTATTCGGGACAGTGCCCAACCAACATGTTACAAGCATCATATTAGTGTTAACAGTTACTTTGAGCTTACGTTCACAGCCACTTCACTTTTATCTGAATCCCACCATGGCTCACTGCTAAACTGACCAAGCATTACAGCCTCTATTTCTGAGACCAGACTTTAGAATTCTTAAGTTCAAGAAGACCAGTCTCATTTCAATCTATACTTGTGCTCTTTTGAACACTGAATTGACTCTTCATCGTCTTCTATTATCAACTTGATATTGTGGTGTTTTCTTAGTTAACCCTTGGAAGTTGGTTTCATTTTATTCTCTTCTCAGCCCTCCATCTCCAAATTTAAGCTTTTCTCATCTCTATAGCACCAACTCTAAAAATCCAAATCTTGTATCTGTCAAAGAATATTTTTTAATATCGAACTCACTATGATTAAAAAATAAACTATAGGCAAAATGTAAGAACAGAAAGGAAGAAAAATCTTCTTAGTGAGAACCAGTTTGCTTTTAATCGTACCTCAACATGACTGCTATGTATTTATATTTATAAACAAGTCATCATACGATTTGTTTCTGTCAAGGCTGCTTTTTTTCACTTAATTTGATGTCAGCATCCTTTTATGTGAAATATAAAACTATATCATTATCTTAATTGTGGAATGGTATTAGGTTGTTAAGTGAACTACAATTTAATAATCATCTATCTTTTCAAATTTTTATTTTGTATTGAGGTATAGACAATTAACAATGATGTGATAGTTTCACTGTTGCAAAAGGATTCAGAAATATAGACACATATATCCATTCTCCCCAAAACTCCCCTCCCAACCAGGCTGCCACATGATTTTGAGCAGAGAGACTGTGCTATATAGTAAGGTCATTGATGGTTATCTGTTTTAAATACAGCTTTGTGCACATGTCCATTAAGTGATTTACAACTTATAACACACACATACATGCACACACACATTCACAAATCCAGATTGATCATTTATGGATTACATATGCTATAGTTTAGATTTCTCTTCATCTTACATTATTTCATGAAAATCAATACTTAGAAGTGAGTTTAAAACAACAAGGTCTTACTGTATAGCACAGAGAACTATAATTAATATTCTGTGATAAACTATAATGGAAGAGAATATTAAAAAAGAATGTCTATATATGTACAACTGAATCACTTTTCTCTACAGCAGAAATTAACACAACATTGTAAACCAACTATACCTCAATAAAATTCTTTTTTAAAAAAGAAGCCAGATTGCTGTAAAGTATATCACTAAAATTTTCTGCATGTTACCCCATTTTCTAAAATGTGATACCAATTCAATCTTACCGCAGGGTATGTGAGAGAGGCTGTGTCATCTCTCCAGTGCCAACACTGAAAATGGTCATTCAAATTAGGCTGTTTTGTTCTTCCTTCTCAACTAAACCCTGTACTTTGTCACCTGCTTTATTTCTCACCCAACCATAGCAAAACAGACATTCTTCTCAAATGCACAGAGAATATTCTCCATTGTCTTAATGTACGCACTACTGGCTATTAGCCCAGACATAAGATCTGGTTCCTGAAATTCAACATCATCATTAAGACTTTGGAATAAGGTTTAAAGTGAGAATATGTTCTGTCTTGATTCTACCATGTCTTTGAAGTCCCACTCATCAAAATGTACAGGAAATAATTAAGTGATTACAGACTTAATTCTACTATCTTATATGATAAATTATTTGATATAAAACATCAACAATAATGCTACTTATTTAATCAACTCATCACATGTAGATCTACAAGTCTCCTAAAATGACATTTATTATAATATTTACTAGACATTTCCAAGTCTCCAGGCAGACTTAAAATTTAGAAAATGATATACAGGTATCTTGATAACCAAATCCTACACTTACACAGGCAATAAGAAATTTTCCCATGAGAAAAAATGCAGGCTAGTTGTCACCTATTACAAGTTGGCTTTATGCTAAAAGGAAATAACGTCACATTTTCCCATTAACAGATTCCACCTGCCTTGTATTGGTCAGAATTCAGCAGCAGAGGGCAGATGACATTTCAGGTTTAAACAGAAAGAGATTCATTACAAAATATTCAATGGCATCCAGAAGTCCTGGAAGTGCTCAAGGGGTGAATACTGGGCTGAGTTTCCAGGAACAACTATGTGAGAATCTGCTCTTCAACAGTCCGGGGCCACCCCACTCCACTAGGAAGCCACCTACAGCATCCAGCCCCAGAACACACTACTTTCTTTCCAATTCATCCATCGCATAATCCAGCTCTGAATTCAGAGCCCAAGTAACATATGCTGTCTGCAAAGGGGTCTGGGAACCATGAGGAAATAAATGTTTCCTGTGTAAGTCACCCATTCTCTGGCATTTTTGTTACAGCAACGTAAACTAAAACAATACACAAACATGTCATATGCAAATAAGCAAAATAAGTAGGTTTTTTTTTTTCTTCCTTTCCAATCTGTATGTCTTTAATTTCCCTTTCTTGCCTTAGTGCACTGGCTAAGACTTCCAACACAACTCCAAAAGAGTGGTGGAATAGGCACCCTTGCCTTATTCCATCAGAGGGGAAAAAGATTCAATTTTTCAAAGCAAGATGGCAATGATGACCCTGTATGCGAGACAGCAAAAGAGACAGAGATGTATAGAACAGACTTTTGGACTCTGTGGGAGAGGGAGAGGGAGGGATGATTTAGGAGAATGGCATTGAAACATGTATACTATCATGTAAGAACGAAGCACCAGCCTATGTTCGATACAGGATACAGGATGCTTGGGGCTGGTACACGGGGATGATCCAGAGAGAGGATATGGGGTGGGATGTCGGAGGGGGATTCAGGATTGGGATCTCATATACACCCATGGTGGATTCATGTCAATGTATGGCAAAACCAATACGGTATTGTAAAGTAAAATAAAGTAAAAATTTAAAAAAAATAAAAAAAGCTTGTCTTTCTTATTTAAATTCAAAATGAAATATAATGCTTGTTGTATTTTCTGTGCTTGTTCCTTATCAACTTGAGAAAGTTCCCTTCTATTCCCACTTTTCTTAGAATTTTTATCATGAATGAATGTTGAGTTTTGTTAAATACAATTTCCACACTGAATATACAAAAGTTTGATTTTTTTTCTTCCTAAGTCTATAAATAGAGTTTATTATATGTATTGATTTCTGAATACTGAACCAGTCTTGAATCCCTAAAATGAAGTCTCCTTTATCATGGTGCATAAACCATTTTATGTAATGGTGATTTTTAATTGTTAATATTATGTTAATGATTTGTACAAATACATTCATATAGGTTTTGGTCTACAGTTGTTTCTGTGTATGTTTGCCTTTGTACTTTTTGTCTGGTTTGAGTATTTGAATGAAATTAGCTTCACAAAACAAGCTGTGAATGATTCACTCGTCTAATTTCTGGAAGAGATTATACTGAATTGGACTCAATTACTCTTTAAAGTTCTGGTAGAATTCTCCAGTGAAAACCATCTCAACACAGTATTTTTTTCTTGAGCTTTTCATTTGTTTGTTGTTTGGTTTTAAGTTAGGAATTCAAATTCCTTAATAGATGTAATAGGATCATTCAAATGATTTACTTTATGTTGAGCAGGTTGTGGTCATTTGTGTGTTTTTTTGTTGTTGTTGTTGCTGTTCTTTTAGGAATTGGCTCCATTTACCCATGTTTTCAGATCTGTATGTTCAGAATTCTAGTATCTTTTACTTTCACTAGTGTATACAAGTTTCTTTCACTCCTGATACTGGCAATCTTCTATTTTTCTGTTAAAGAAAACATTCTTGCTAAACAGTTTGCTAAACGTTTGTTAATTTTATTGATTTTTTCAAAAAAAAAAAACACCCCATTTCTTTTTATTCTTTTTCTAAAGGTTATTTTAAAATTTTATTCATTTCTGATTGTCTTTATTTTTTCCTTCTCTTATCTTTCTTTTTTTTAAAAAAATATAATTTTATTTATTTATTTTTGTCTGTGCTGAGTCTTCAATGCTGTGTGCAGGCTCTCTCTGGTTGGGGCAAGTAAGGGCTACTCTCTACTTGCGTGCAAGTGGTTCTCACTCAGTGGCTTCTCTTGTTATAGAGAATGGGCTCAGGAGGTGTGGTACATGGACATTAGTTGCTCTGACACAGGTGGGATCTTGCAGGACCAGGGATTGAACCCAGGTCTCCTGCATTGGCAGGCGGATTCTTTACCAATGAGCCACCAGGGAGCCACCAGGAAAGTCCACTGCTTTCTTTTGCTCTTCTTCTTTATGGAAATGCAGTGAGAGCTTAGATTACTGATTTCAAACTTGTTCTTTTTTTCTTATGTATACATTTAGTGCTATAAAATTTCCCCTTATACTGCCTTAGCATGATGATTTTTTGATACATTTTGATACATTTGATACCTTTTGATGCATTTTTGATACATTTGTACATTTCATCTATCTATTCTATTTTCCTGCAATGTTTCCATCCTTGGATTATTTTGAAGCAGACTGTTTAGTTTATAAGTGCTTGGGAAATTTTCTGTCATCTCTCTGTTATTGATTCCTAGTTTTATTTCATTGTGGTCAGAGAACATATGCTATAAAATTTTAACTCTTTTAAATTCATTTAGCTATGTTATGTAGCCTAGGATTTCTCAGAAGGCAAGTAAGGTGGTCTGGTTAAGAATTTTCCAGTTTGTTGTGATTCACACAGTCAAAGCCTTTGGTGTAGTCAATAAAGCAGAAGGAGATGTTTTTTTCTGTAAATCTCTTCTTTTTTGATGATGCAATGGATGTTGGCAATTTGATCTCTGATTCCTCTGCCTTTTCTAAATCCAGCATGAACATCTAGAAGCTCATGGTTCATGTACTGTTAAAGCCTGGCTTGAGAATTTTGAGCACTGCTTTACTCTAATATAAGATGAGAGCTATTGTGCAGTAGTTTGAGCATTCTATGGCATTGCCTTTTTGGGGGATTGGAATGAAAACTGACCTTTTCCAGTCCTGTGGTCATTGCTGAGTTTTCCAAATTTGCTAGCATATTGAGTGCAGCACTTTCACAGCATCATCTTTTAGGACTTGAAATAGCTCAACTGGAATTCCATCACATCCACTAGCTTTGTTCATAGTGGTACTTCCTAAGGCTCACTTGATCTCAAATTCCAAGATGTCAGGTATGAGGTGAGTGATCACATCATCATAGTTATCTGGGTGATGAAGATCTTTTTTGTATAGTTCTTCTGTGTATTCTTGCCACCTCTTCTTAATATCTTCTGCTTCTGTTAATTCTGTAACATTTCTGTCCTTTATTGTGCCCATCTTTGCATATAATGTTCCCTTGGTATCTCTAATTTTCTTGAAGAGATCTCTAGTCTTACCCATTCTATTGTTTTCCTCTATTTCTTTGCATTGATCACTGAAGAAGGCTTTCTTATCTCTTCTTACTGTTCTTTGGAACTCTGCATTCAAATGGATATCTTTCCTTTTCTCCTTTGCCTTTAGCTTCTCTTTTTTTCTCAGCTACTTGTAAGGCCTCCTCAGACAACTATTTTGTCTTTTTCAATTTCTTTTGGGGGATGTACTTGATCAGTGCTTCCTGTACAATGTCATGAACCTCTTGAACAATGTCCATAGTTCTTCAGGCACTCTGTCTAACAGGTCTAATTCCTTGAATCTATTTGTAACTTCCACTGTATAATCATAAGAGATTTGACTTAGGTAATATCTGAATGGCCTAGTGGTTTCCCTACTTTCTTCAATTTAAGTCTGAATTTTGCAATATGGAGTTGAGAATCTGAGCCACAGTCATCTTCCGGTCTTGTTTTTGCTGACTGTATAGAGCTTCTCCATCTTTGGCTGCAAAAAATATAATCAATCTGATTTCAGTGTTGACTATCTTGTGATGTCCATGTGTAGAGTCATTTCTTATGTTGTTGGAAGAGGGTGTTTGCTATGACCAGTGCATTCTTTTGGCAAAACTCTGTTAGCCTTTTCTCTGATTCATTCTGTACTCCCAGGTCAAACTTGCCTGTTACTCCAGGTTCTCTTGACTTCCTACTTTTGCATTCCAGAGCCCTATGATGAAGAAGACATCTTTTTTTTTTTTTTTTTTTTTGGTGTTAGTTCTAGAAGGTCTTGTAGGTCTTCATAGAACCATTCAACTTTTGCTTATTCAACATTGCCCCATCTGGTTGGGGCATAGACTTGGGTTACTGTAATATTGAATGGTTTGCCTTGGAAATGAACAGAGATCATTCTGTTGTTTTTGAGATTGCACCCAAGTACTGCATTCAGAGTCTTTTGTTGACTAGGAGGGCTACTCCATTTCTTCTAAGGGATTCTTGCCTAAAGGAATAGATATAATGGTCATCTGAGTTAAATTTGCCCATTCCTGTCCATTTTAGTTCACTGATTCCTATAATGTCACCAAACCACCTTACTTGCCTCCTGAGAAGTCTGTATGCCAGCCAAGAAACAAGTTAGAATAGAACATGGAACAACAGACTGGTTACAATTTGGGAAAAGGAGTACGTCAAGGCTGCATATCGTCCCTCTGCTTATTTAACTTATATGCAGAGTACATCATGGGAAATTCTGGACTGGCTGAAACACAAGCTGAAACTAAGATTGCCAGGAGAAATATCGATAGTCTCAGATATACAGATGACACCACCCTTCTGGCAGAAAGCAAAAGAAAAAAAAAAAAGAAAAGAAAAGAAAGAGCCTCTTGATGAAAGTGAAAAGGAGTGAAAAAATTGGCTTAAAACTCAACATTCAAAAAACAAGGATCATGGCATCCAGTCCCATCACTTCATGGCAAATACATGGGGAAACAGTGAGAGACTTTATTTTTGAGGGCTCCAAAATCACTGCAGATGATGACTGCAGCCATAAAATTAAAAGATGCTTGCTTCTTGAAAGAAAAGCTATGATCAACCTAGAAAGCATATTAAAAAGCAGAGACATTATTTTGCCAACAAAGGCCAGTCTAGTCAAAGCTATGGTTTTTCCAGTGGTCATGTATGGATGTGAGAGTTGGACTGTAAAAAGAGCTGAGAGCGGAAGAATTGATGCTTTTGAACTGTGGTGTTGGAGAAGACTCTTGAGAGTCCCTTGGACTGCAAGGAGCTCCAACCAGTCAATCTAAAGGAAACGAGTCCTGAATATTCATTGGAAGGACTAATGCTGAAGATGAAACTCCAATACTTTGGCCACCTGATGGGAGGAACTGATTCATTGTTAAAGACCCTGATCCTGGGGAAGATTGAAGGCAGGAGGATAAGGGGACCACAGAGGATGAGATGGTTGGATGGTATCACTGACTTGATGGACATGAGCTTGAGCAAGCTCCAGGAGTTGGTGATGGACAGGGAAGCCTGGATTGCTGTAGTCCATGGGGTCACAGTGTTGGACATGACTGAGCGACTGAACTGATTTATAGCCTAGGATATATTATATATCAGTACTTATTCAATGGGAATTTTAAAGGAACATGCTATTCATGCAGACGTGGCATATTCTCTTAATGTGCATTCAATCCTTTGTTCGATGATGTTGGATTCTTCTACATCCTTGCTGATTTTCTGTCTAGTTTCATCCACAGTTTATAGAGGATGTTTAGTCATCATCAACAGTAAATTTATGTATTTCTCCTTTCATTTTTATCATATTTTGCTTTACATATTTTGAAGCTTTATTGTTTCATGAAGACTCATTTAGGATTGCCATGTCTTCTTGGTGGACTTATTATTTCATCACTATATAATGTTTCTTTGTGTATTTGGTAATTTTCTTTGCTCTGATGTCAGCTTTATTTGGTCTTAATATAGCCATTTTGCTTTCTTTTCATTCATATTTTTACAGCATATCTTTTTCAGTCCTTTTACTTTCAAACTGCCAGTATAACAAGTGAGTTTCTTCTGCATAGTGTGGTCATGATTTTTGATCCACATTACCATCTTTATCTTTTAATTGACATAATTTAGACCACTTACAAATTTGGAAAATGACAAAAACCTACAGATTAAAGAAGCTGAGGAAATTCTAAGCAAGATGAGCCCAAAGAAATCCACATCAGGACAAACCATGGACAAGCTTTTAGAAACTAAAGAGAACTGCTATTTACTTTTTTTTTTTTTTCAAAAGTAATTCATTTGCTTATTATTTATCTGTTTTAAATATAGCAGTGTGTACATGTCAATCCCATACTCCCAGGCTATCCAGCTTGCTATTTATTTTTAAAATTATAATTTTCATGTCATCTTCTCTAGGAGTAACCCCAAGGTACTGTTCCCATACAGACTAAAATACTAGACATGGTTCCCGTGGGCTGCCTTCTAACCCTGACCATTCGGTAACATGACTTTTTCATCAATTAGAATGATTGAAGTCATAAAAACTAGAATATCTGACTGACATTTCCTGAAGTAATAATGACCTTTTTCTCATGAATAAAAATAGTTTAGCAGGTTCAGTGTTGAGGCACATCTCAGTTATGCCAGAGTTCCTGGTCAGCATTTTGGCAATGATCTTGGCTATTGCCCTAGCTACAAAAAGGATGCTGTAGTTGTGGTTTTTAAATCTGTAGACTATAATTTCAAACTTATAGAAAGGAATGGTCAGGAAAAAAAAGGAATTCTGTTTTATCAGGGGGAAAAATGTTTTCTAAAACAGCCTTTCATCAGGTATTGACCAACAATTCATCTAGCTTCCAGGGAGATTGTCAAACAAGTTTTTTTTTTGTTTTTATTTTCTTGGTTTTTTTTTTTTTTAGCCTTTTGTGGGAGGTGACAAAGGAGACAGGTTTAAGAATGGCTTTTGGAAAGCCAGGGAAGAGTCAGTCACAGTCCTAATGATGTGACCTTTATTTTACTTAGTAATTTATCTTGTACAACCAACTTTCTTCATGATGTATATTAAATACTTGACATGTGGTTTTTGAATAACTTTATAACAAGTATCTGAACAACAAATTTCTATCATTTATGGAATGATTATAAGCCAGATAATGTTAAACTTAAAAGATTAAATATATTATTTCATTTAGTCTTAAGTATGAATTACTATTTTCAATTTTGTAACTGAGGCTGGATGAAGTTCAATAACTTCTCAAAGAATAAAGTCACAGTAATGGAGAAGTCTTTGTTGAACACAGATATATGGGTTTTCAAAGGCATTTTTACTCTAGACTATTCATTTTGCCTCCAGAGCCCAGCACAGCACCTGAAGTATAGGGAATCTTGATATAATTAATGAATAAGTGAAAGTAGAGTAAAAGTCAGGCATGGATTTGGATGAAAATCAAAAGACAGAATGAATATAGAACATTTGTTTTTGCTTCATTACACTCTGTCCTCCTGTTTACTATTTCATTTCCCATCATCACAATCATATCTTATTTATTCTAAAATAATTTTATCATGCTTTACAGTCAATTCAAAATGTTCCTTACTTTTTTTTAATCCCTAATCCATATAGTTAATAAGTGCAAGGATAATTTGAAGAGTATTCTTGGGTGAATTTTTATCTAGAGATAAAGAAGATTTTCTTTTTAGAATGTTTGCAAGCTCAGTCCTTTTTTATCTTCTATCCCAACTGTTCTCTTAATAAACTGTATGGTTTTTAGTTTGAAATTTGGACGATACAGTCTGTCAACTGATTTTCATTTTAAAACAGTCAGCCTAACAATGTGTCCTCATAAGAGAAATGAGATCTCTCTCTCTCTTATTGATTGTTTTTTTGAAATCATGCAGTATATGTATAAATAATCAAACTTCTAAGCTAATTAATATTTAATTTCAATTTGCTTACAATAGGGGATATGCACTTACAGCATGGCCATCCAAAGTAGAAAAATCACAAAACATCCTTTAATATCCATCTGTAGTCAAAATTATTTAAGTATTACCTTTCTTCAATGTATTCTGAAATAGTCTAATTTGACTGAGAAACATAATGTACTCTCATTTGTGATCAGTGATCCTCATTACGGTTCCATCTTACACATGTTTAACACTTTCCAAGAAGAATTCAGAAGTGCTAAACAGGGTCACTATCTCCACGCATAACCTTTTAATAACATTTTTGTAAGCCCAAACTCCTTTAAATTGACAAAGGCAAAATTACAGTCTTTCCTCTCTAGAGCATCATTGAACTAGTGGCTGTATTTCCCATGTTCTCCCTACTTAAAAAAAATGGATGTTAGCTCTGTTCAGCAATATTTACCAGGAAAACCCTTGCAAGGTCTCACTTCATGGCAAGTACAAATATGTTAATATTTTATACATGTTGACTTTCCTGGTGGCTCAGATGGTAAAAGGTCTGTCTACAATGCAGGAGACCTGGGTTCGATCCCTGGGTTGGGAAGATTCTCTGGAGAAGGAAATGGCAACCCACTCCAGTACTCTTGCCTAGAAAATCCCATGGATGGAGAAGCCTGGTATCCATGGGGTCACAAAGAGTTGGACATGACTGAGCAACTTCACCCAATGTTACAATGTGTTAATATTTTATACATGTTAAATGGCAACCAGGACACAGCCTCCCAGAGTGTCTTAGGCTGTGATTCATCCCCCTCATTCCTCAGAGCATCCAAATTGTCCTGGAATGAGACACCATCTGATTGATGGGGGGACCCTCATTTGCCCCTCCCCACCCACTTTCGTTCAGAGAAGCACTGCTCCTTACAGACCCCACAACTCCATCAGTCCTGCTCAGTGTGCCTTCCAGAGGTTCGCATCCATTCTCCTGAAAATCTTTCTCTTCCCTCCTCTTTTGACAATTTGCCAGTTCCTTTTTTTGTTTCCTTTTGTTTTTTCCTCTTTCATTTGTTCTGTTAGTGAGTGAAATCAAAACATCTCTAAATCTTGCTAACTGATAAAGATTTCCTTAATAAAAAAAATCTCTCATGTAAAAACTGAAGGTAAAATTAATGAAATACAGTATTACACACTACAAAACTAACCATATCAACCTCTGACTTTATAAACCAAAATCTTCAAAAATAACTTTTTATTTAATAAGAGGAAGGTTCATAGCAATACAAGCTTACCTCAAGAAACAGAAACATCAAATAAATAACCTACCCTTACACCTAAAGCAACTAGAAAAAGAAGAAATGAAGAACCCCAAAGTCAGTAGAAGGAAAGAAATCATAAAAATCAAAGCAGAAATAAATGAAAAAGAAACAAAGGAGACAACAGTGAAAATCAACAAAACTAAAAGCTGGTTCTTTGAGAAGATAAGTGAAATAGACAAACCATTAGCCCATCTCATCAAGAAAAAAGGGAGAAGAATCAAATCAATAAAATTAGAAATGAAAATGGAAAAATCTCAACAGACAACACAGAAATACAAAGGATCATAAGAAAATACTATCAGCAACTACATGCCAATAAAATGTACAAATGGGAAGAAATGGATGAATTCTTAGAAAAGTATAAACTTCCAAAACTGAACCAGGAACAAATAGAAACTCTTAACAGACCCATCACAAGCACAGAAATTGAAATTGCAATTAAAAAATCTTCCAACAAACAAAATCCCAGGACAAGATGGATTCACAGGTGAATTCTACCAAAAACTTAGAGAAGAGCTAACAGCTGTCCTTCTCAAACTCTTCCAGAAAATTGCAGAGGAAGGTAAATTCCCAAACTCATTCTATGAGGCCACCATCACACTAATACCAAAACCAAAGATGCCACAAAAAAAGAAAACTACAAGCCACTATCACTGATGAACATAGATGCAAAAATCCTCAGCGATATTCTAACAAACAGAATCCAACAACATTTTTATATGTTATTAAAAGGATGATATATCATGACCAAGTGGGCTTTATCTTAGGGATGCAAGGATTCTTCAATATTAACAAATCAGTCAATGTGATACATGATATTAATAAATTGAAAGATAAAGACCATATGATTATCTCAATAGATGCAGAGAAAACCTTTAACAAAATTCAACACCCATTTATAAGAAAAAGTCTCCATAAAGCAGGCACATACATCAGCATAATAAAAGTCATCTATGATAAACTCACAACAAACATTATCCTCAATGGTGAAAAATTGAAAGCATTTTCTCTAAAGTCAGAAACAGGGGTGCCCACTCTCACCACTACTATGAACATAGTTTTGGAAGTCTTAGCCACAGCAATCACAGAATAAAAAGAAAGAAAAGGAATCCAGATTGGAAAAGAAGTAAAACTCTCACTGTTTGCAAACAACATGATCCTCTACATAGAAAACCCTAAAGATACCACCAGAAAATTACTAAAGAGCTAATCAATGAATATAGTAAACTTGCAGGATATAAAGTTAATACACAGAAATCCCTTCCATTCTATACATTAACAATGAGAAAACAGAAAGATAAATTAAGGAAACAATCCCATTGCAACAAAAAGAATAAAATACTTAGGAATAAATTTACATAAAGAAACAAAAGACTTATATATAGAAAACTATAAAACACTGATGAAAGAAACCAAAGATGACACAAATAGATGGAGAAATATACCATGTTCATGGATCAGAAGAATCAATACAGTGAAAATGAGTATACTACCCAAAGCAATCTATAAATTCAATGTAACCCCTATCAAGCTACCAATGGTTAATTTTCACAGAACTAGAACAAATAATTTCACAATTTGTATAGAAACACACACACACAAAAAAAACCTCAAGTAGCCAAAGCAATCTTGAGAAAAAAGAATGGAACTGGAGGAATCAACCTGCCTGATTTAAGACTATAGTACAAAGCTGCAGTCACAAGACAGTATGGTACTGGCACAAAAACAGAAATATTGATCAATAGAACAAAATAGAAAGCCCAGAGATGACTCCACACACCTATGAACACCTTATCTTTTGACAAAGGAGACAAGAATATACAATGGAGAAAAGAAATCATCTTTAAAATGTGGTGCTGGGAAAACTGGTCAACCTCCTGTAAAAGAATGAAACTAGAACACTTTCTAACACCATACACAAAAATAAACTCAAAATGGATTAAAGATCTAAATTTAAGGCCAGAAACTATACAACTCCTAGAGGAAACATAAGCAGAACTTTCTCTGACATAAATTACAGCAAGATCCTCTATGACCCACCTCTCAGAGTAATGGAAATAAAAGCAAAAATAAGCAAATTGGACCCAATTAAACTTAAAAGTTTTTACACAATGAAGGAAACCATAAGCAAGGTAAAAAGACAGCCTTCAGGATGGGAGAAAATAATAGCAAATGGAAAACCGATGAGTTAATCTCCAAAATAAACAAGCAGCTCTTGCAGTTCAATACCAGAAAAATAAATGACCCAATCAAAGAATGGGCCAAAGAACTAAACAGACATTTCTCCAAAGAAGACATACAGATGGCTTACAAACACATGGAAAGATGCTCAACATCATTTATTATCAGATAAATGCAAATCAAAACCACAAGAGGTACCATTTCATGCCAGTCAGAATGGCTGCCATCAAAAAATCTACAAACAATAAATGCTAGAGAGCGTGTGGAGAAAAAGGAACCCTCTTACACTGTTGGTGGGAATGCAAACTAGTACAGCCACTATGGAGAACAGGTTTCCTTAAAATACTGGAAATAGAACTGCTATATGGCCAGCAATCCCACTGCTGGGCATACATACTGAGGAAACCAGAACTGAAAGAGACACGTGTACCCCAATGTTCACTGCAGAACTGTTTATAATAGCCGGGACATAGAAGGAACCTAGATGTCCATCAGCAGACGAATGGATAAGAAAGCTGTGGTACATATACACAATGGAATATTACTCAGTTATAAAAAAGAATACATTTGAGTCAGTTCTAATGAGGTGGGTGAAACTGGAGCCTATTATACACAGTGAAGCAAGTCAGAAAGAAAACCACCAATACAGTATATTAATGCATATATTGGAATTTAGAAAGATGGTAATGACAACTGTATATGCAAGACAGCAAAAAAGACACATGTAAAGAACAGACTTTTGGACTCTGTCAGAGAATGCGAGGGTGGGATGATGTGAGAGAATAGCACTGAAACATGTATATTACCACACATGAAGCAGATGACCAGTCCAAGTTTGATGCATGAAAAAGAGCACTCAAAGCCGATGCACTGGGACAACCCAGAGGGATGGGATGGGGAAGAAGGTGGGAGGGGTTTCAGGACAGGGGAACACATGTACACCCGTGGCTGATTCATGTCAATGTATGGCAAAAAACAACACAATATTGTAAATTAATTAGTTTCCAAATAAAATAAATAAATGAAAAAAAAAGTAGTTTAGTAAAATTTTAGTTTTAGGACTGTTGTAGCTTTGAAATAAGTCCTGGAATATCATTAGATTTTCACCAGGAAATAAAGCATTTGTAACAACATTGGAATTTAGGCAGTGAAATTAGGCATCTGTTAAAGATGGTAAAACTTGGACAATTCATTTTACCTGAGAATCTTAACCTACAAAAAGATGAGGCTGTAAGATATAGTCTCCCTTGTCCTTTTAAATTACCAGACATTATCTTTTGCAATTTTAAAATGATACTCCTAAACAACAAAACTATTTCATTGCAAAGGTATATGTGTTCATGTGTGTATATATGTAATAAATATATTTATATAGTTGCTTTTAATAATTTGAGATCACTATTCTGCCTACATTCAGAAATTATTTAAGCTTGCATCAACACAAGTTAAAAGAAGACTGTTAAAATATGCATTCCAATGGAGTCCATTCCATTATATTCTTGGAATATGTAAACATTCACCTTGAGTCTAAAAGGTTGAATTAAATGGCAATGATTTTCCTCTTGGGACAGGAGCTACACTGTTCTGTTCAGTCTAAGTCACTCTGACTGCTCACCAAAGGCATCTATGAAACTGCAAGTTTGCAGCCACTCATTTTGACCACAGCAAATGACAGATTTCAGATTGAAATGAACAATATAATGAGGAAAAATTAAGCAAATGGAAAGAAGAAAAAAATTATAAGCAAGCAGAATGTGGCTGATAGTAAGCTGATAATTTATTCACAAAATCTTGCTTCATATGTTTGCAAATTAAACATGCTAACACAGCTACTGGGAGACACACCTCCTTATTTCCCTTAGACAACCTGTTTTTAATGAGATACCTAGGAAATGGCTGCTTATTCCTTTGTTTATTCACGACCACTTGCATCTGTACATGACTTTCTCTGCTTTCCAGTACCTCCTAGCTTATTGAGAAGATAGAGTTCACGGGGATAAGGATTTATTCTGATGAGGATGTGTAGATGTCAAGCACAGAAAATATCTGTTTAGTGTAAATTAGAGGGATTATGTCTAATCTATATGCTTCATCTCAAGGAACAAGTAGGATTTATCTTCAAAAATGTTTCTAGTATTCTTCCATCTTCAAATTTTTAAATAGTTCACATCTTATATCTTTTTAATGCCCTGATTTTTTTTAATTGAGAGAAATGGATCTTTCCATTGATAAATACAAATTCAACATAAATTAGATGACAAGTACATCAGAATTCAATTTGGTTCAGAATAGAAAACATTATGAGAAATATTTATTGCCTAAAGTTATGTGTCCATTACTAAAAGAATAAATGAATGCTCATTTTTATATCATGGTACAGAAACAATCTATTAACAGTCATCTGTCTCCTTCAAAAATACGCATGGTTGCACTTAGAAGAGGCTCTGTGGTCGTAATTTGAAAATTGATCCTCAATCATCATGACTTTGTCACCTACTGTGATTGGTAGGTTAATATGCCTACCAAATTTAGACTTTTTTCAATGCAAATTCTGCTCCTGATTAATTTTCAATGTTAGAGTAAGGCAAAATGACTCAAAGTTCATTTAAAGATGTCAAGGATGTAAAAGTAAGGAAGAAAAACACTAACTTAAATGCCAAATTTCAAAAGTTTCAGCCTTTAAAAAATCATTTCTTAGAGTTTTCAATTAACCTTAAAAAATCACAGCTTCTTCATCTTTAAATAAAGGGCTTTTTATTACCTTAAAATTAAATTAGCTGACTTATGTGGAAGAACCAGCCATGAGTAATATTACAGTAATGTCAGAAAGATCAAAAGCTTCATCCATAAACAATTTACAACAATATCAAGAGGTAATATTTCACCCAAATACAGTCATAATGGAGGCTTCCAGTGTATCACCATTATTAAGCCACCCTGTGTAAGACTTGATACTGTCTAGATTGTGTACATTTAGTCATGGTTGACTCTTGAGACCCCATGGACTGTATCCCAACAGGCTCCTCTGTCCATGGGATTTCCCAGGCAAGAATACCATTTCCTCCATCAGGGGATCTTTCTGATCAAGGAATTGAACCTGGGTATCTTGCATTGCAGGTAGATTCTTTACTGCCTGTAGCCACCTGGGAAGTCCACTGTCTAGGTTGCAACTTGCAAGAACAGAAATTATAGATGGGCCCGAACCATTCAATAAGAATTCTCAGTATCTGTGAGGACCCATTAGTTACATTATTTAATTCATTAGTTCAGTTCAGTTCAGTCACTCAGTCGCATCCGACTCTTTGTGATCCCATGAATGGCAGCACGCCAGGCCTCCCTGTCCATCACTAACTCCCAGAGTTCACCCAAACTCATGTCCATCAAGTCAGTGATGCCATTCAGCCATCTCATCCTCTGTCATCCCCTTCTCCTCCTGCCCTCAATCCCTCCCAGCATCAGAGTCTTTTCCAATGAATCAACTCTTCGCATGAGGTGGCCAAAGTATTGGAGTTTCAGCTTTAGCATCATTCCTTCCAAAGAACACCCAGGACTGATCTCCTTCAGAATGGACTGGGTAGATCTCCTTGCAGTCCAAGGGACTCTCAAGAGTCTTCTCCGACACCACAGTTCAAAAGCATCAATTCTTCAGCGCTCAGCTTTCTTCACTGTCAAACTTTCACATTCATATATGACCACTGGAAAAACCTAGCCTCTTATACTTAGGGTCCACTTCAACTATATATGAAGATATGGACAAGCAAAATAGCCAGATAAACATTAATGATCATACCACCAACACCTAAAGAATACGTCAATCTCATGAAAACCAATATAACACTTTATAAATTGATTTTTTCTCTTCTCCTTTTTCCTGTATCCAAATGGCATGTGATTATTTAAATGATTTTAAAAGTGTCCACATATAAACACATAAACTTGCTCAGAGAAATAAGAAAAAATATATAATTAAGAAGTCTGTTTATAATAGTAATTTTAAAATTTTTCAATGTGTTTTCACCAGGCTTTCTCACTATGTTCTCACAAAACTCTGAGATGGATGGGGTGAGATTTTACGAATCATGCTTTTGCCTGAGCAAAATAAACTCATGATCATGTGGTCAGAACAAAACCAGACTGTAACCCTGCTGACTCCATGAGTGGGCTTCCCTAAACACATGAAGAATGATGGGCTAGTCTACTTTTACTCTATCTTTGCCAATTCTTGCCTTTGCGTTTATAAATTATTCAGTACAAGGTGGTACAGGCCAAGTGGTTTTGTATTGATCTCAGCAATGTTATTTCCTCTTACCAGGCTCTATTCCTTTATTTTGATAATTTATCACAAGTTGTAATGCAGTCTTTCAAGGGCCAAATAGCTACTCTTGGAAGGAGCACTTATCAATATTTCAGAATCATAATTACTTTGCAGACAAGAGAGCCCATGGAAAGGTTCTTCCACTAATTCTCACTTTATATGTCGATAGATTAATATTAAGTGTTGAAGCACCCGTTCAGAATTCCCATTTGCAGATAGAGGACCATGTCTTTACTACACAAGGGAAAAGACGGAGTTTTTAGGGGTGGAGATGGGGTTGATATTGCTCGCTATGGTTCTACTGTCATTATTCATTGATGCTTCCATTTGTTCACTCATCAGGCTCTATTTTAAAAGTTTAGAAGCAATTGTTTACTTGGACCTTAAGATGATTTAGGAATCTTTGCCATTTGTGCAAGCTGTTCCTCTCTATCTACTACTTATATTATGTTACCTGTTCAGTTCAGTTCAGTTTAGTCACTCAGTTGTGTCCAACTCTTTGCGACCACATAGACCACAGCATGCCAGGCCTCCCTGTCCATCACCACCTCCCAGAGTTTACACAAACTCATGCCCATTGATGGAATCGGTGATGCCATCCAGCCATCTCATCCTCTGTTGTCCCCTTCTCCTCCTGCCCTCATTCCCTCCCAGCATCAAGGTCTTTACAAATGAGTCAGCTCTTTGCATCAGGTGGCCAAAGTATTGGAGTTTCAGCTTCAACTTCAGCCCTTCCAATGAATATTCAGGACTGATCTCCTTTAGGATGGACTGGTTGGATCTCCTTGCAGTCCAAGGGACTCTCAAGAGTCTTCTCCAACACCACAGTTCAAAAGCATCAATTCTTTGGCGCTCAGCTTTCTTTATAGTCCAACTTTCACATCCATACATGACTACTGGAAAAACCATAGCCTTGGCTAGATGGAACTTTGTTGACAAACTAATGTCTCTGCTTTTCAATATGCTGTCTAGGTTGGTCATAACTTTCCTTCCAAGGAGTAAGCGTCTTTTAATTTCACAGGTGCAGTCACCATCTTCAGTGATTTCGGAGCCCAGAAAAATAAAGTCTGACACTGTTTCCACTGTTTCCCCATCTATTTGACATGAAATGGTGGGACCGGATGCCATGATCTTAGTTTTCTGAATGTTGAGTTTTAAGCCAACTTTTTCACTTTCTCTTTCACTTTCATCAAGAGGCTTTTTAGGTCTTCTTTGCTTTCTGCCTTAGGGGTGGTGTCATCTGCATATCTGAGGTTATTGATATTTCTCCCAGCAATCTTGATTTCAGGTTGTGCTTCATCCAATCCAGCATTTCTCATGATGTGCTCTGCATAGAAGCTTAAATAAGCAGGGTGACAATATACAGCCTAGACATGCTCCTTTCCCAATTTGGAAAGAGTCTGTTGTTCCATGTCCATTCCTAACTGTTGCTTCTTGACCTGCATACAGATTCCTCAAGAGGCAGGTCAGGTGCTCTTGGTAATTAAATAAGCAGGGTGACAATATACAGCCTAGACATGCTCCTTTCCCAATTTGGAAAGAGTCTGTTGTTCCATGTCCATTCCTAACTGTTGCTTCTTGACCTGCATACAGATTCCTCAAGAGGCAGGTCAGGTGCTCTTGGTATTCCCATCTCTTTCAGAATTTTCCACAGTTTGTTATGATCCACACAGTCAAAGGCTTTGGCATAGTCAATAAAGCAGGAATGGATGTTTGTTTTTTTGGAACTCTCTTGCTTTTTCGATCATCCAGTGGTTGTTGGAAAATTGATCTCTGGTTCCTCTGCCTTTTCTAAACCCAGCTTGAACATCTAGGTTCATGTACTGTTGAAGCCTAGCTTGAATTCTGAGCATCACTTTGCCAGCATGTGAGAGACTGCAATTGTGTGGTAGCTTGAGCATTCTTTTCACTGACTTTCTTTGGTATTGGAATGAAAACTGACCTTTTCCAGTCCTGTGGCCACTGCTGAGTTTTCCAAATTTGCTGGCATATTGGGTGCAGCACTTTCACAGCATCATCTTTTAGGATTTTAAATAGCTCAACTGGAATTCCATCACCTCCACTAGCTTTGTCCTTAGTGATGCTCCCTAAGGCCCACTTGACTTTGCATTCCAGGATGTCTGGCTCTAGGTGAGTGATCACACCATCATGGTTATCTGGGTCATGAAGATCTTTTTTTGTACAGTTTTTCTGTGTATTCTTGCCACCTCTTCTTAATATCTTCTGCTTTTGTTAGGTCTGTACAATTTCTGTCCTTTATTGTGCCCATCTTTGCATGAAATGTTCCCTTGGTATCATTTTCTTGAAGAGATCTCTAGTGTTTCTCATTCTGTTGTTTTCATCTGTTTCTTTGCACTGATCCCTGAGGAAGGCTTTCTTATCTCTCCTTGCTATTCTTTGGAACTCTGCATTCAAATGGGTATATCTTTTCTTTTATCCTTTGCCTTTCACTTCTCTTCTTTTCCAGCTATTTGCAAGGTCTCCTCAGACAACCTTGCCTTTTTGCATTTCTTTTTCTTGGGGATATTCTTGATCCCTGCCTCCTGTACAATGTCATGAACCTCTGTCCATAGTTCTTAAGGCACTCTGCCTACCAGATCTAATCCCTTGAATCTATTTGTCACTTTCACTGTATAATTGTTAGGGATTTGATTTAGGTCATACCTGAATGGTCTAGTGGTTTTCCCGACTTTCTTCAATTTGCATCTGAATTTGGCAATAAGGAGTTCATGATGTGAGCCACAGTCATCTTCCATTCTTGCTTTTGCTGACTGTATAGAGTTTCTCCATCTTTGGCTGCAAAGAATATAATCATTCTGATTTCATTATTGACCATCTGGTGATGTCCATGTATAGAGTCTTCATTCAATATCATAGTAATCCAAGTCTATGCCCTAAGCAGTAATGCTGAAGAAGCTGAAGTTGAATGGTTCTATGAAGACCTACAAGACCTTCTAGAACTAACACCCAAAAAAGATGTCCTTTTCATTATAGGGGACTGGAATGCAAAAGTAGGAAGTCAAGAAATAGCTGGAGTAAAAGGCAAATTTGGCCTTGGAGTACAGAATGAATCACGGCAAACGTTAATAGAGTTTTGCCAAGAGAATGCACTGGTCATAGCAAACATCTTCTTCCAACAAATCAAGAGAAGGCTCTACACATAATACATGTCAGCATTAATTATATTCTTCATATTGTAAATTACATCTCTAGAACTTATTTATTACTAGACATTTGTACCTCTTCCCTGTCCCTGCTGTCTCTTACAAACGGAAAATCTAACTTCTTTTTCTATGAGCTTGTTTTTGTTTTTTAATATAGTTGACCAACAACACTATGTTAGTTCCTTTTACTTAACTGAATCTACAGTGATTCCATATGCCTACCCATTTCACACTATATTACATACTATACTAGATTTTCTATACTAGAACAAAATATATAATTTCAATATTACAGCCTACAAAGATATTGCATGGTCATTGACTGTGTTCCCCACACTGTATATATCACACTCAAGACTCATTTACTAAAATAAATTTTGCTTCAGACTTTTTCATATTCCAACACATACAATGGAAAGACCTCCAGATTTCTTTATTTAAAGGTCTGGAACTTTATATTTTTTTAAGTATAGTTGATTTACAATGCTGTGTTAATTACTGCTGTACAGCAAAGTGATTCAGTTTATATATATATATATATACACTCTGCATTCTATATGTTAAAGCTTATATCTGCTAATCCCAAACTCCCACTTCATCCATCCCCTAATCCCCTTCCCACTGGGAACCACCAGTCTGTTCTCTATGTTCATAATTCTGGTTCTATCTCATAGATAGGTTCATGTCTACCATATCTGAGATTTCACATATGAGTGATGTCATGTAGTACTTGGTTTTCTCTTTTAGACTTATTTCACTTAGTATGATAATCACTAGTTGCATCAGATTTCTTTAATTCATTCAACTATTCCTAAAATTAGCTATATTTATTGAGTAGCTAAAATGAGCCCAAATCACTAATGATTGTAAACTTCAAAAATGCAGAGTTTAGGCTTTATTGCTTTGATTGAATATTCATTTACTTTCATTCTATGTTATAAAATAATCTCATCTATATGTATAAATTTGTAAAGTACCTGATATTTTAAAATATTCCATCTGAGTTTTATGAAATCAAATAGAAGAATTTCATGCTCTTACAGATATATGCAGGATTTTCATACATAAAATGATAAAATCTTCTGAAGATTAAGCACATTTTCTAATCAAGAAATTTTGAAATGCTGATTTTTAAAAGGCAATGCAACTCAAGCAAGGATTATTCGATTTTTGCTTGTTTGTTTCAAAAAATAATCAGTAAATATTTTTCTATACATCAATAGTCTCTTATTCACCTACTTGAAGGATCTGAAATTATAGTCCAACAGATTTTATCTGCCTAAAAATATAAGCATTTAGGAAAGCAAACAGAATTGATTGAGTTAGATGTTGATTTGTGGTGTAGTTGCTAAATCTAAAGCCCAGTCCCCTTTCCACTGGTAACCCCTAGTCTGTTCTCTGTGTTCATAATTCTGTTTCATAGATAGGTTCTTGTGTCCGACTAAATGTCTGACTCTTGTGACCCCATGGACCGTAGCCTGCCAGGCCCCTCTATCCATGGAATTCTCCAGGCAAGAATACTGGAGTGAGTTGCCATTTCCTTTTCCAAGGGATCTTACCGACCCAGGAATGGAACCCAGGTCTCTTGCCTTTCAGGCAGATTCTTGACCCACTAGGAGGGAAGATCCCTATCCATGCTAATTTAAATGAGTTTAAAGGGACCTCTCATTAACAATCAGGATATTCTTTTATAATATTGCCCTTTAATGACACAAGATGAACTGAAATATCCCTGGAAAACATATATTTTTTGGCTCACTTATTGTGGAAAAAAAAAAGCAACTATGTGAAATCCAACATCCTAGGTACATTATTTTACAAAACTTCATTCCTAAATTCTTGGGTTCTTAGAATAGCTAAAACAACATGACTCTCTAAAGAAAACTCTATCTATTGAAGAAACCAGTCCCTCTGAATCACATTCTTGTACCTAATGTATCAGTATCCTAACACTGAGAGACATCTATTTTGTAAACAGGGACCTCATTTTATAAAGTCAAGTGATATTTTAGACAATTGTAAATGTGTAAGACATTGAAATCACATTGCAAAGCTAATTATTTCCAGGTGAAAGAATAATCGACTCCAAACTGATGTAATTCACTTGAAGAAATCCAGTATAATGTATGGAATATAATAAGTACTTGAAAAAATCATATATCTTTAAAATAACAATTTTATCTTAGTTCCAAGGGAGGGAAAGAACATTTTTTGTCTTATACTTCTATTGCCAGCTGTAAACAACAACAAGAAAACCTTTGTGCATAGTATTTGTATAAGTACTGAAAAATACCATTTAAAAAATTCAAACTAATGATGATAATTATGTAATTTAATTAATAAAAAAGGCAAACAAAAATAGAAAGCAAGGATTTTTTTCCTACTGTCTTATGTATGAAAAAACAAAGAAGTCAAATTTCTCTTCTAAAATCATAGTTCAGTCAGTTTGTTGAATCCCAGACTCCACCTCTGGTGTTAGAATCCGTCCCTCCTCAGTAACCTGCTACTTACCTTTGGCGACAACAAGCACAGACCTAGAGGGTGTTATACTAAGTGGAATGTCAGCCACATATTGTATGACTTCACTTATATGTGGAATCAAAAAACAAATGAACAAACTTAACAAAATAGAAACAGAGTTATAAATTCAGAGAACAACAGAAGGTTGCCAGAAGGGAGGGGGGCGAGGGGAAGGAAGAAGTAGGTGAGGGAGAGAAAGAGGTACAAACTTTCAGCTGCAGAGTTATACAAATACTATGCACAAAGGTTTTCTTGTTGTTGTTTACAGCTGGCAATAGAAGTATAAGACAAAAAATGTTCTTTCCCTCCCTTGGAACTAAGATAAAATTGTTATTTTAAAGATATATGATTTTTTCAAGTACTTATTATATTCCATACATTATACTGGATTTCTTCAAGTGAATTACATCAGTTTGGAGTCGATTATTCTTTCACCTGGAAATAATTAGCTTTGCAATGTGATTTCAATGTCTTACACATTTACAATTGTCTAAAATATCACTTGACTTTATAAAATGAGGTCCCTGTTTACAAAATAGATGTCTCTCAGTGTTAGGATACTGATACATTAGGTACAAGAATGTGATTCAGAGGGACTGGTTTCTTCAATAGATAGAGTTTTCTTTAGAGAGTCATGTTGTTTTAGCTATTCTAAGAACCCAAGAATTTAGGAATGAAGTTTTGTAAAATAATGTACCTAGGATGTTGGATTTCACATAGTTGCTTTTTTTTTTCCACAATAAGTGAGCCAAAAAATATATGTTTTCCAGGGATATTTCAGTTCATCTTGTGTCATTAAAGGGCAATATTATAAAAGAATATCCTGATTGTTAATGAGAGGTCCCTTTAAACTCATTTAAATTAGCATGGATAGGGATCTTCCCTCCTAGTGGGTCAAGAATCTGCCTGAAAGGCAAGAGACCTGGGTTCCATTCCTGGGTCGGTAAGATCCCTTGGAAAAGGAAATGGCAACTCACTCCAGTATTCTTGCCTGGAGAATTCCATGGATAGAGGGGCCTGGCAGGCTACGGTCCATGGGGTCACAAGAGTCAGACATTTAGTCGGACACAAGAACCTATCTATGAAACAGAATTATGAACACAGAGAACAGACTAGGGGTTACCAATGGAAAGGGGACTGGGCTTTAGATTTAGCAACTACACCACAAATCAACATCTAACTCAATCAATTCTGTTTGCTTTCCTAAATGCTTATATTTTTAGGCAGATAAAATCTGTTGGACTATAATTTCAGATCCTTCAAGTAGGTGAATAAGAGACTATTGATGTATAGAAAAATATTTACTGATTATTTTTTGAAACAAACAAGCAAAAATCGAATAATCCTTGCTTGAGTTGCATTGCCTTTTAAAAATCAGCATTTCAAAATTTCTTGATTAGAAAATGTGCTTAATCTTCAGAAGATTTTATCATTTTATGTATGAATTATATTTTTAGGCAGATAAAATCTGTTGGACTATAATTTCAGATCCTTCAAGTAGGTGAATAAGAGACTATTGATGTATAGAAAAATATTTACTGATTATTTTTTGAAACAAACAAGCAAAAATCGAATAATCCTTGCTTGAGTTGCATTGCCTTTTAAAAATCAGCATTTCAAAATTTCTTGATTAGAAAATGTGCTTAATCTTCAGAAGGTTTTATCATTTTATGTATGAAAATCCTGCATATATCTGTAAGAGCATGAAATTCTTCTATTTGATTTCATAAAACTCAGATGGAATATTTTAAAATATCAGGTACTTTACAAATTTATACATATAGATGAGATTATTTTATAACATAGAATGAAAGTAAATGAATATTCAATCAAAGCAATAAAGCCTAAACTCTGCATTTTTGAAGTTTACAATCATTAGTGATTTGGGCTCATTTTAGCTACTCAATAAATATAGCTAATTTTAGGAATAGTTGAATGAATTAAAGAAATCTGATGCAACTAGTGATTATCATACTAAGTGAAATAAGTCTAAAAGAGAAAACCAAGTACTACATGACATCACTCATATGTGAAATCTCAGATATGGTAGACATGAACCTATCTATGAGATAGAACCAGAATTATGAACATAGAGAACAGACTGGTGGTTCCCAGTGGGAAGGGGATTAGGGGATGGATGAAGTGGGAGTTTGGGATTAGCAGATATAAGCTTTAACATATAGAATGCAGAGTGTATATATATATATATATAAACTGAATCACTTTGCTGTACAGCAGTAATTAACACAGCATTGTAAATCAACTATACTTAAAAAAATATAAAGTTCCAGACCTTTAAATAAAGAAATCTGGAGGTCTTTCCATTGTATGTGTTGGAATATGAAAAAGTCTGAAGCAAAATTTATTTAATCTGCTTGGAGATGACTGAAAGAGAGGATTTATTGAGTATTCCGACTCCAGAAATCATATTTATGGAAGACAAAGTGTCCTGGGGCTAAAGATTTTTATAAACACACAGTGGAAGTGTGCAAATTTGGTCTTGAAAATGTAAGGGTTCAGGCTTTTCCTTATTAAGCACTGGGGCTGAGGATTCCCCACTGTGCTATTTGCAATTCGAGAGGAAGTCCTGCACAGGAGCACAGGGCTGTGTTCATTATTCATTTAACAAAATCACTGTGTGTCTCTTAAATCAGATTTTCCTATTACTCTCTTTCCTTCGGGGAGGTAATTCAGCCTGAATTTGATTAGACAAAAATGTGACCCACAGTAAGCTCTGCTAACCTGGGAGTTAATGGAAATATGTTTAGAGCCAGGTAACACACACAGCCATCATCTGACACTCAGTGTATCCACAGCGTAAACACCACGCACTGTTTACCAGATGACAATGTAGCTAATGACAGTGACAGGGAAGAAACATTTTGATTCCTTACTAAATGTACTGCTATTTTTAGAAAAATAAACACATTACAATAGAGGGTTAGGCAGATTGACACACTACATAAACGCAGATTACAGGAGAAAATTTGATTTGCAAAACAAATGCTACATGGCTGTATATAGCATGTGGGATATTTAAGCCCACCATTTATAAAATCCCAAAGAGCAGTGGCTCTTTTTTCACTTGATTCTTGGCATAGAACCTACATTTTTATTCTATTTCTGCCAATATTATGGCATGGCCTCAGGTTGTGGTCCAAAGGACATTCTAATGATCTTTAGACGACAAGATGAAAGATGAGAAAAATCAATTTCTCTGCCCTGCAGACATAACTACTACCACTGAATTTCACCAGACCTCAGTTGCTTCATAGGAACTTAAATAAGAACCCAAAATTATTGAGAGTGTAGGATTTAGTGTAGAGGTATCCAGTATTCTATTTCTTGAAAATAGCAAAAATAAAATGAATCATGAAAAAGTATATAAAGAAAGAATTGAAAAGAACTCAAAAAAGCAACAATACTTTGCTTATCTTATTGGGGACTATTTTCTAATCTCGTCCACAACAAGACATAGAGACCATCTAAACAGATATTGTAAAGCAACATCTTAGATTTTAGACATCTGTAATTACATGCTATGTATTTTTCTGGATTGTGTGTTACATACCTTCAATTTCTTAGGGAGCTATTGAGAATCTGGGATCACTGTTTAATGTTAAAGGAGGAGCAGGCTAATATTTATTAAGGATTTATAACATGTCACCAATTTGGAAAACTTTGTTGTGATTAATGTTCCCAGTACCCTTATGAGGAAGATATTATCTCCCAAATTTGAGAAGACTGATCCTCACCCAAGTTCTCAGAGCTGGAAATCATTGCCCCTGACTTTCTCTTACATCTCTAGGACCAATCACACTGCTCTATTTTTAATATCTTCTCAGAAACTATATACGATGCAACATTTCCTCTTTGTATTCTTTCTCAATATTTCTTACATATACACATGGATCAATCTGGACGTACAGCAGCACCCAGCTCATGGTACGTATATATTCAACCCTTACTTTTGGACTAGATTTGCACATATGAGCACACAGGCACACCATGAAGACATATATTCACATAGAAACTGCCAGTATCTAGTCTCACTGCATAGCTTCTCAGAGATGAAGATATTGTTGATTGAAGTGACTGTAAAACTATAATTCTAAAGAAAGAGGTGGATAAATTATAGAGCTGGAGCTTTTAACACTGAGAAAGTGCTAATGGATCATGTAAAATATGCAACATATCACCATCTTTTTAGAACTCAGGATTCACCGTTAAGTAGATGTAAGCATATATATACCTACAGTCCTGACGAGCACCAAACACTAATTGTAAAAGCACTTTATCCCTTTCAGCACTTTACACTTTCAAAATCCTTCTTAATCACTTTATTATTTATATCATATTGGGCCAAAGCATATTATGAAATAGTAGTCTGGAGAATTTGTGTTTATAATCCATTAATGCCTCTGCCCATAAAATAGAATGCTGTTAGACAGTGTTTACTGAAATGAAAAATTAACCCTCTCAGCAGCATACAGCTGATCCAAAGGCTCCTTTGACAGCAGACTATCTATCCATCCATCCACCCCGTGGGACACGCGCACCCTCTCTGAGGCCCAGATGCCAATCTGTGATTCAGTGGATTCTGTTTTCGGTACACCAAACGAGATCAGAATGAGCACGGGTGCTGGGGGCAGGGACTCTGATGACTTGCACACTTACATGGATGGAGTGAGCCCTTTATTAAACTTTCCCCTTTGAAGCTGAATAGTCTTAACTTAGAAAAACTATCACTGGGAAAATAAAAATCATTCAAAGGAGCGCAACTTCATAGGTATGACCAACATTTAGTTCTGAGTGTAACAATTTCAACCTTGTGTAATTTTACAGGAAATTTTCTAGACTTTTTTCATTCCTGAAGACTAGAGATTCCTAAGAAGCTTTTATTCATTTTCAATTTTATTTAGAGCCATTTGAGTTGTTTTTTTTTTTTTTTTAATGTCTCATTATTTCATCAGTTTTCTCTGGGCAACGCTTAGGGCAAACAGTTTGAAATGAAAATTATTTCTACTCTACCTATAAACACAGGTGTGCTTCTCACTATCCTTATTTCAACTAGCAGTTGAACAAGTAAAATACTTTTTAAAAGTATCGGTTCAGTTCAGTCGCTCAGTTGTGTCCAACTCTTTGTGACCCCATGAACTGCCGCACGCCAGGCCTCCTTGTCCATCACCAACTCCCGGAGTTCACTCAAACTCACGTCCATCGAGTCAGTGATGCCATCCAGCCATCTCATCCTCTGTCGTCCCCTTCTCCTCCTGCCCCCAATCCCTCCCAGCATCAGAGTCCTTTCCAATGAGTCAACTCTTCACATGAGGTGACCAAAGTACTGGAGTTTCAGCTTTAGCATCATTACTTCCAAAAAACACCCAGGACCGATCTCCTTTAGGATGGACTGGTTGGATCTCCTTGCAGTCCAAAGGACTCTCAAGAGTCTTATCCAACACCACAGTTCAAAAGTATCAATTCTTCAGTGCTCAGCTTTCTTCACAGTCCAACTCTCACATCCATACATGACTACTGGAAAAACCATAGCCGTGACTAGATGGACCTTTGTTGGCAAAGTAATGTCTCTGCTTTTTAATATGCTATCTAGTTTGGTAAGTATCAGAGAATATCTAAATCTGGAAAAGTACAGAACACCTCAGGAAGATCAATTTTTTTTTTATTTTTTTTTTTTTTTTAATGTCTCATTATTTCATCAGTTTTCTCTGGGCAACGCTTAGGGCAAACAGTTTGAAATGAAAATTATTTCTACTCTACCTATAAACACAGGTGTGCTTCTCACTATCCTTATTTCAACTAGCAGTTGAACAAGTAAAATACTTTTTAAAAGTATCGGTTCAGTTCAGTCGCTCAGTTGTGTCCAACTCTTTGTGACCCCATGAACTGCCGCACGCCAGGCCTCCTTGTCCATCACCAACTCCCGGAGTTCACTCAAACTCACGTCCATCGAGTCAGTGATGCCATCCAGCCATCTCATCCTCTGTCATCCCCTTCTCCTCCTGCCCCCAATCCCTCCCAGCATCAGAGTCCTTTCCAATGAGTCAACTCTTCACATGAGGTGACCAAAGTACTGGAGTTTCAGCTTTAGCATCATTACTTCCAAAAAACACCCAGGACCGATCTCCTTTAGGATGGACTGGTTGGATCTCCTTGCAGTCCAAAGGACTCTCAAGAGTCTTATCCAACACCACAGTTCAAAAGTATCAATTCTTCAGTGCTCAGCTTTCTTCACAGTCCAACTCTCACATCCATACATGACTACTGGAAAAACCATAGCCGTGACTAGATGGACCTTTGTTGGCAAAGTAATGTCTCTGCTTTTTAATATGCTATCTAGTTTGGTAAGTATCAGAGAATATCTAAATCTGGAAAAGTACAGAACACCTCAGGAAGATCAATTTTTTTTTTAATTTACAGACAAAAATGTAAATATGAGATTATTTCTATAATTTGGTGTTGATAGTTAATTTTATGTCAACTTAGCTATTGGCTGTTTTGGGCTCAAACATGACTTGAGATGTTGCTCTAGATGTTTTTAAGATATGATTAACATTTAAATCAGTAGACTTTGAGTAAGGCAGATAACCCTTCATAGTGTGGATGGGTCTTGTCCGATCAGTTGACGGCCTTAAAAGAAAAGACTAAACTCCTCCAAAGGAAGAAGGGATTCTGTCTTCAGTCTGCCTTTGGTCTCAAAACTAAAACATCAACTCTTGCTGGAATTCCCAGCTTGCCAGCCCACCACACAGATTTCAGACTTGCCAGTCCCCACAACAACAAGAGCCACTTTCTTGAAATAAGTATCTCTCTCTTGCTCACTGGTACTGTTTGTCTACAGATCCATAAGACAAGTGAGATATAAACCATTACGTAAAAATCACATTCTTAGATTAATGGACATGTCTTCACCTCTTAATAGCCAAGCTACTTAAATTCATACAAACCTCTCGGGTCTTTCAGTGAGTAAACAATTTATCATTTGATTGCAAAATAATGACTTGAGATGATAACTTCTCAACTTTAAAGTGAAAGTGTTAGTTGCTCAGTCACATCTGACTCTTTGCCAACTCATGGACTGTAGCCTTCTAGGCTCCTCTGTCTATGGGATTCTTCAGGAAAGAATACTGAAGTTGGTTGCCATTCTCTTCTCCAGGAGATCTTCCCAACTCAGGGATCAAATCTGCAAGCAGATTCTTTACCATCTGAGCCATCAGGGAACTTTAATTCCAAAGCAAAACAAAAAATGCAACAAGAAAATAGAGAATAAAGTGCACCCACATCCAAACTTCAAAATGTTCAATATATGTCTCAAATTGGGGGGAAAAAATCTTTTAAATATAATGCAAATTGATCACTTTGAGCAAATACATATACCTAACCTATACCATACTAAATGTTTTCTTTCTAAGAACTCATCCCAGGCAATGGCAAATCAATTGTGTGTTTACTGGCAGATTCTTACTAGCATCCCCTAATTTGTAGGAAGACTAATCAACTACAGTAGAAGGAAATCATTTATTCTTGAACTACATTTGCCACTAAAGACCCAAAACCTTCTTAAGTGAGTCTCTCTCAGGCTATGTGTACATCCAATTGGAAAAGAACCAAAGTTCCAAAGTCATCTGAATTCTACTATATTCAGTAGGCCTCAACTTTGGGACAAAGACCAAAGATTGAGGACATACCCCACTGCAGTTAAACTAGCCTGAAAAACAGGAAATAAGAGTGCAGGGATCAAAAATAAAGATAAATTAAAAAAAGCAGAGAAAGACAAAAGCTCACCCAGGGATTTACCATACTCAGATTCCCCTAGTGCTTTCTTTATACTGCTGTCTGGTGGCATGTCCAGTAAAGAGACACTCACTGAGCACTCACTATATGCTCACTCTGGAGCTGCTGGCGGGGATGGAAACCATGAGCAGAAGCAGCACTGGGCATGTTTGCTTTTCCCACGTGAACCAGGTGTGTTAGTTTGTAACTATGTCGAGTGCTGGAGGGAAGAAGTTCAGTGCTGTGCAGTGTGTGAGGAAGGGGTCTGACCCAAACAGTCAGGTTATTAATGTTCCTTTAAGTTCTGTGTGTGTGTGTGTGTTCAGTCATGTTCAATTCTTTGTGACCTCATGGACTACAGCCCCAAAGGCTCCTCTGTCCATGGGAATTCCCAGGCAAGAATATTAGTTCAGTTCAGTTCAGTTGCTCAGTCGTGTCCAACTCTGCGAGCCCATGAATCGCAGCATGCCAGGCCTCCCTGTCCAGCACCAACTCCCAGAGTTCACTCAGACTCACGTCCATCGAGTTAGTGATGCCATCCAGCCACCTCATCCTCAGTCATCCCCTTCTCCTCCTGCCCCCAATCCCTCCCAGCATCAGAGTCTTTTCCAATGAGTCAACTCTTCGCATCAGGTGGCCAAAGTACTGGAGTTTCAGCTTTAGTATCATTCCTTCCAAAGAAATCCCAGGGCTGATCTCCTTCAGAATGGACTGGTTGGATCTCCTTGCAGTCCAAGGGACTCTCAAGAATATTAGAGTGGGTTGCTATTTCTTTCTCCAGGGGATCTTTCTGACCCAGGGGTCGAACCTGCAACTCTTGCATCTCCTGCATTGGCAGGCAGATTCATTACCACTGTGCCACCTGGGAAGACTCCTCTTAAGTTATGATGAAAAATCAATTGAGAAGTGCGGATGGCTAAACTTAGACTTGTTGGTGACTGAACTTAGACTAACTAACTGCACTTAGACTTGTATCTAGGTGCACAGAAAGAAATATTGCTCCAGAAGAGGATTGCAGTGCACCATGCCTGTTGCAGAACAGGGCACCGATCAGAGACTTTCCAAAGTAAAGAAGCTAATGGGTTGGGGGTCTAATGAGCAGGGCTGTGAGGTAGGTGAGAAGGCCTGAGTGATGGATGGGTCCATGATGCATAGGACCTTATGGGTCATGTTATAGAGTCTGATTCATTGCAGGAGTGCTCTGAAGATGCCCACACATTTTAAATAGGGGTTAAAATACTCGGCTTGTGTTTTAAGAAGATAATCTGAGCCACATTGTGGGAATGACTTGGCAGAAAGGACGGTAGAGGCTGGAAGACTGCTTGGAGAGTATTTCTGGGGAAATACTCACCCCAGAGATGCTACTGTCTCAGGGCTTAGGAGCAGAGGGGATGCAAGTAAATGTAGCTTGGGGGGGCTTCTGGGGGGACCAGGTCACTGGACTTCACAGTGAGTGAGGCGAAGGGCAAGGGGCTGTTCTAGGTGACGGGAAAGATGATGACAAGAATGACATTCTAGATTCCAGTTCAAACAACTGGATAGATCATGCTGTCTTTCAGTGACATCAACAAAAGATGAAGAGGCCAAGGGGGAAAGTGAGTTCATTTGTGTTTTGCTGAACCCTAGATGTACCAAAGAGAAGACATCAATTAAGCAGTTGGATATAATACTGTAGAGCACTGAGAAAAATTGAGGGCTTGAATATACATTCTGGAGTCATTTATACCATGAAGCAAAGGATCTGGCTGGTGTTTCCTAGCATGAGTGTACAGTAAGAGACCAGAAATGACCTTGGGTTGACCTCTGATAAAATACAGTGTTCAAAAACTCACACTGTAATGAGGAATAATCTCAAAAATGGAAAGAAGACAAGCCCCATGTTATATGATAGAAACCAAGAAAAAAAATAGCAATGTTGAAAAATGTGGGAAGAGTTCAAGTACAGCAGTAATGTTCACACATCCATTATATTTTGCAGACTGACAGTTGCAAATGACCTTAGCCAAGGGTGTTTGGTTGAAATAGCACAGACAGGATCCACAATGGAATGGGTAGAAGCAGTAGATGAGAAGTGTTGTTTTTGCTTGTTAGTCACTAAGTTGTGTCTGACTTTTTGCAATCCCATGGACTGTAGCCCACCAGGCTCCTCTGTCCTTGGGATTTTCCAGGCAAGAATACTAGGGTGGGTTGCCATTTCCTTCACCAGGGGATCTTCCTGATCTAGGGATTGAACCTGCATCTCCTGCATTGGCAGGCATATTCTTTACCACTCAGCCACCAGGGAAGCCCTGGGAAGTGTGTAGACAGCCTTATTATGAGGTTGGTGAAGTTGAAGTAATAAGGAGTGTGTGTGTGTTTGTAGACATAAGCTAGATACACACTGTGGCAGAATTTTGGATGGTCAAATACTAAAATCAAAATTCAAGGACTTCCCCGATGGTCCAGTGCAGATGGACCATCTGCTAGATGCTCCCAATGCAGAGGGAGCAATCTCTGGTCAGGGAACTAAGATTATACACGCTTCATGGCCAAAAATATTAAATTAAGTTAAAAATAAAAATAATAAAATCCATATTCAATTAGAGCCAACAATTACTATCACTAGAGGAACTCCTGAAATACACAAGCTAATATAAGTAATATAAATACATTAATTCATTTTATCATTTAAATTATTCATTCAAGTGAAAATTATTTTACAACAAAGAGGTAAGGTATGTCTGCACTATAAACTAGAAGGTTGTACTTGTAAGTAATCAGATTGCACACTTTTGTTTTTCAATGCACATTATATTAACATAATTTTAATCAAAATAGTACACATGCTTGAATACATGCATCTAGAGAAAGTGATAGAGAAAAGGAAAATGTAACTATCATAAATGAAGAACTTGATATATTTTACAATCTGAACATGGCTGTGAAACCAGCACACAACATGACTCTAAAACACCAGGAGCTCCTGAACAGGCTTCAGTCAATATTTGTAAGGAGCATGCTAATATTGGGGGAATCTGGTGTTTGAGGTCATACAAAAATGTTTGTACTATTTTTACAATGTTTTCGGTAATTAAATCTATTTCAAATTAAAAAAAAAATAAGCAAATGAAAAAGCAGTCAAAGCATCTGACAACTGGTTGATTTCATACATTTATGGACTTGCCTGTTATTGTTCAGTCACTCAGTCGTGTCTGACTCTTTGTAATCCCAAGGACTGCAGCACGCCAGGCTTCCCTGTCCTTCACAATCTCCTGGAGTTTGCTCAAACTCATGTCCACTGAGTCGGTGATGCCATCCAACCATCTAGTCCTCTGTCATCCCCTTCTCCTCCCTCCTTCAATCTTTCCCAGCATCAGAGTCTTTTCAAATGAGTCAATTCTTCCCATCAGGTGGCCAAAATATTGGAATTTCAGCATCAGTCCTTCCAATGAATATTCAGAACTGACTTCCTTTAGGATTAACTGGTTTGATCTCCTTGCAGTCCAAGGGACTCTCAAGAGTCCAACACCACAGTTCAAAAGCATCAAGTCTTGGCACTCAGACTTCTTTATGGTCCAACTCTCACATCCATACATGATTAATGGAAAACCATACCTTTGATTATATGGACCTTTGTCAGCAAAACGATGTCTCTACTTTTTAATACAGCTGTCTAGGTCTGTCCTAGTTTTTCTTCCAAGGAGCAAGTGTCATAATTTCATGGCTGCAGTCACCATCTGCAGTGATTTTGGAGCCTATGAAAATAAAGTCCGTCACTATTTCCACTTTTTCCCCATCTATTCACCATGAAGTGGTGAGGTCAGATGCCATGATCTTAGTTTTTTTAATGTTGAGTTTTAAGCCAGGTTTTTCTCTCTCCTCTTTCACCTTCATCAAGAGGCTATTTAGTTCTTATTCACGTTCTGCCATTAGGGTGGTATCATCTGCATATCTGAGGTTACTGATATTTCTCCTGACAATCTTGATTCCAGCTTGTGTTTCATCCAGCTTGGCATTTCGCATGATGTACTCTGCATATAAGTTAAGCAAGCAGGGTGACATTATACAGCCTTGATGGACTCCTTTCCCAATTTGGAGCCAGTCCCTTCCATGGTCGATTCTAACTGTTGCTTCCTGACCTGCATACTGGTTTCTCAGAGGCAGGCAAGGTACTCTGATATTCCCATCTTTTAAAGAATTTAAAGAGATTTATTTGGTTGTCATGAACCCTTTAATACACTATCTAGGTGGGAAAGATGGAAGGCAGGAGGATAAAGGGATGACAGAGAATGAGATGGTTGGACGGCATCACCGACTCAATGCATATGAGTTTGAACAAACTCCAGGATATGGTGAAGGACAGGGAAGTCCTGATATGCTGCAGTCCATGGGCTCACAGAGAGTTGGATATGACTTAGTAACTGAACAACATAAACCCTTGCATCTGAAAGCATTTAACAAAAAACACTATCACCACATATAATACAGAAGAAATTTGCTTATAGGTATTAAAAGGTATTTCCAGATCTAAAGACTGTGCTGTGTAACTCTCTACATTTTTATGAAAATATACCAGAAGTTACCATTTTATGAATGAAAGTTTCCTGCTCTGCACAGTTCACAAGTATGACCAGAAAAGGCAATTTAATTAGGATTATATATGGAACAGAGAGAAATATTATGAGTTGCATCTTTCAAGATTTTATATGCATATTTTTGACACTTTTATAAAATATCCTTTATTGCATGTATTTAAAATCCTCTTAAAAATTTAAATCACTCTAAATGGTAGTGAGAGGGAACTGCAGCCTCCACAATAATTTGGGTATGATTGAGTGAAATATGATGTACTGAGGATGAAAATTAGGGCCAATGGCATGTGCAGGGGGATTTTTAATAAAATCATAGGTCTTTATTTGATATTAACATGTAAATTGTGTACCGCATGATGATTCTCTAGTTAATTCATGAAGAAAAGATGATTAAAGGATGAAAATATGTGTGTCTACCACTTGACAGTGCATTAACCTAATGTCCTCAAACATACATTTAATTTAGACTTCATCAAATAATAATTGTCAATTCTTAGTTTCAAATTCTTGCTCCTTGGCAAATGCATATCCATTACAGAAAGTTAAAAATGACTGAAGCAAAATAGCTCATGGATTAAAAAGCAACATTAGAGATTATAAGGTATTCGTTTATTTTTTCTAAATCAATTCTAACACTACATTTGCATATCAGACTTTTTAAGCTCATTCAAATATGTTATCTCTTCTGAAACATCCATGAAAGTGCTTTGAAAGTTCAATAAAATCCTGTGATTTGGGCACGAGAGATTGTTATCCCAGTATTATTGATGAGACAACAGATGAAGACTGAGAGAAAAGAAAAGGCTTTCTCAGTTTAACACAATTGATTGAATGGCAAAGATAAATCTCAGAAGATGAGAAGCAGCAATGTTGTTTATGGTATTCATGTAATCTCAAGGTCTTTAAAATATCTAATACAAACTCATGGTCAGGTAGACAAAATAGATAGATAAAGACAGAAGCAGCGTTACTGATATAGATATAGATATGGATTTGGACACAGATATAAATTAATGGCAATCTGTTTATCTAGAGAATCAGTCTCCTTGTGGCCTTAGAAACCCTGTCAAAAATCATTTGACCATATGTATACATGGGCTTATTTCTGGGCTGTCTATTCTGTTCCACTGGTCTATGAATCTGTCATTATGCTACTCACATCTCAGTGTTTTAATTACTGCAGCTGTGCAGTATGTCTTGAAATAAGAACTGTGAGACCTTCAATTTTGTTCTTTTTTCCAGATTGTTTTGACAATGTGAAGCCCCTAGGGGCATTTGAATTTTAAAAACTTTTTCCGTTTCTCAAAAAATACCATTGGGATTTTGATAGGGATTAACTTGAATTTATAAATGGCTTTAAGTAGTATATACATTTTAAATATATGAAGTATTCTTATCTATAAAAATGAGATAAATTTCAATTTTCTCAGGTTTAATTAGTAAAGACATTGAATCAATAATCAAAATCCTCCCATCAAACAAAGGCCCAAGACTTGATGATTTCACTAGAGAAATCTATGAAATATTCAAATAATAATTAACACTAATTCTTTTTCAATTATGCCCAAAAAAATAAAGTGAAAAAACACTTTCAAATTTGTTTTATGATGCTAGCATTTCCTGATACCAAAGCCAGACAAAGATACTAATACAAAGCAAAATTAAACAAAACAACAAAAGCATTACAGAGCACTATTGCTGATGAATTCTGATACAAAAATCAACAAAATACTAGAGATCTGAATTCTACAGCATAATACAGGACTTTTCACTGTGGCCAAGTGAGATTTATGCATAAAGTTATGCTCAGCCACTCAGAAGTGTCCAATTCTTTGAGACCCAGGGATTGTAGCCTGCCAGGCTCCTCTGTCCATGGGACTGTCCAACAAGAATACTGGAGTGGGTTGTGATTTTCTCCTCCAGGGGATCTTCCTGACCCTGAGATTGAACTTGTATCTCCTGCATCTCTTGTACTGCCGGCAGATTCTTTACCACTGAGCAACTGGGGAAGTTCCTAAAGGCAAGGCTGGTTAAATATATGCAAATAAGTCCATGTAAATACCACAGTAACAGAGTGAAGGACAAAACTCACATGATCATATCAATTGATACAGAAGAGACATCAGATAAAATCCAACATCTTTTCATAGTAAAACCACTCTACAAACTGGGAGAAGATAGAAATTCTCTCAACATACTAAAGGTCACATATGAAAAGCCCACAGGTACCAGAATACTCAATAGTGAAAAGTGGAAAATTTTCATATAGGAACAGGAAAAAGGTAAGAATGTGTCACTCTTTCCACTTCTATTCAACATGATACTTGAATTCCTAACCCAAGCAATGAGACAAGAAAAATAAAAGAAATCCAAACTAGGAAGGAAGAAGTAACATTATCTCCTTTTGTATACAACATGATCTTACATGTATATGTAGAAAAAACCTAAAGATTCAAATTAAAACAAAAGCAAAACTGATGAGTCTAGTGGGCTTATTAAATAATGCTTCTGATTGAACGAACATTAGGAATCCTTGCCTTATATATGATTACTAGGGATAAATTTACACTAATTCCCCACTAATATAATATTTTTCTTTATATTTTTATTTTTCTTGTTAATTTCTTATATTTTCTGGGGTCCTTTGACAAATAAGCATATTCTTTTCTATCCCTAGTATTTTGTTAATGAATGTGCATCACAAGTGGAAGTTATTATTGTATTGTATTATTATATTCAATTTTCCATTTTTTTTTTAGTTTTCTAAACATGGGTTCATGACAGACATTGATCTGTTATTTTCTTATCCTATACTATCCTGGTGTTTTGGTTTCCAGCTACTGTAACTAGTATGGCAAACTTAGAAGCTTAAAATAACACTCATTATTATATCAGTATTGACAGGTCATGAGTCCATTAACAGGTCAGCAAGATGCTCTGCTTAGGTCTCACAGGCTGAAAGCATCATCTCAAAGCATCATCTAGTGTGACAATGTTCATTTAAGGCTCAGGGTCTTTCTAAAACACATTGATTGTTGGTCAAGTTTGCTTCCTTGTGATTGGAGCCCTGATGTTTGTGCTGTGTTTTTTTTTTTTTTTTTTTCTGGTTGTTACACATGATGCACTTTCTTCTTTCTCCATCAGCAGTTCAGAACATAGCTGTTTACTTCCTTCCCCAAGGCCAGCGAGAGCCCATCTCTCTGAGTTCTTCTGACACCAGCTGGAGAAAATTATCTCTTTAGAGGATCAGGTAGCTACTAAATCTAGACATGCCAATAATTTCCATATCTTACTGTCAACAGACTTCAGACTATAATTACTTCTGAAAATTTTCCTTTACAGCTGTACCTATATTAAAATTTTGTTGGATCGCTTAAAGACAAGAATATTGGAGGGGGCATATTTTAGAAACCTGCCTGCCACAGTATATTCTATACCCCCAAAGAATCATTACAATCTTAAGTAAAAAGTACATCTGGCTTCTTTCAATGTTCTAAAAATTTCAGCTCATCATTGCATCAGTTCTATGTCCAAAATCCCACCACTAATATCAAGCATAAATGAAACTTTGGGGTATTAAATTTCCTGAGATCTAATCCTCTTCCATCTGTTAACCTTTAGTACTAAACAATAAGGTATTTACCTCTAATACTCCTAACATACAATGACGAGACAGGCATGGGGTTATAATGATAGAAAATGTGGCTCCAAAGGCATGGGAATTGAAGGTACAAAATAGTTTCTGGTCCAAAGCAGTTTTGAAATCCAGTCGAGTGAACTCCATTAGTTTCCAAGACCTGGAAATACTCCTCCTTGGCTCTGATCTCTTGATCTCTGGGGTCTCAGCTTTGCTTTTGGAGTCATTCTGCCTTTTAATAACTGATTATAAACAACCAGATATATGTCAAACGATCATGAGTACAGATGTGTACCAAAGACATGTACCAGCATGTTCTTGGCAACACTATTTGAACAGATCCAAATTAACAACCAATGTCCATTACCAGAGGTCTGGATAAATTTTGGTATATTTTCATAGTGATCTATACATTGGTGCTAAGAATTAATGAGCTGCAACAACATAGATGAATATCACAAATATTGAGTACAAATGACAAAAGAGACAAAACATAAGTAGAACACTATTTACATAATCTACAAAACTGAGCAAAATTACCTGATGTAGACAGAATTCAGAAAGCAACAATCTTTGAACGGCTACTCTCTGGAATGAGGAAGAAGAAAGGGTTTTTGTGGATTCTGGTAAATCTATGCTTTAGATCTAATTCTTTTTTTAAATATAAACTTATTTATTTTAATTGGAAGTTAATTACATTACAATATTATATTGGTTTTGCCATACATCAACATGAATCAATTACAAGGATAAGCTTACAAGAATGAAAATCCATTATGGGCATTGATTTGCACCATGCATACCTTTTAATGTATATTATATTTTAATAACAATATTTTAAATACTGAAATATAGTTAAAACACAAGATTAACATTGCATCTATGTCAAGAAAATGATGGTGTATGTTAAAGCATCCTAAGTTTTTGCACTCTGTGAGAGGTATCTAAAGACAATAATTAAATTTAAATTTAAAATGTAGATTGCAGAATTTTAAGGATAATTGGGAAAATAATGACTATCTTTCATGCACCTGAATTCACGAAAATTCTTTGTTTCTGTTAGGTAAAGCATCTCTACATAGGTATTTCACAGATTCATTTTCGTTTCAACAAAGTGATCATTTTTGATTTTATGTGTTCAGATCTCATTATGTCATCCTGCAACTAACATCAACTGTCATATCATTATGTCATACCACTACAAATATCAACACAGCTTACAAATACCTGTATTCCACACCCCCTAGTTACTTCTCCAGCCTCTTTTCTGGCTGCCTGTGAACTTGCTCTCTTTGTTCATGGATATAAATAGTCTTCTTTCAACTCTGAGAGGTCCCATCATCTCTGGAGCTGAAAACTTGATGTTCACTTTCTGTAGGCTATACTTTACCCAAATCCCTGGATAGATAGAAAGCCTAACTGATTCTTCGAATTTGAAATGTAATATCTTGTCCTTTTGGATGGCTTTGCTGACACTTTAGACTTTATGAATCCCTTTCATTCATGCTTTGATGATACTCTGTATTTTTCTCTGTTATAGCACACATCACACTTATTTACCATATTTCCTCCCTGTTAGATCAAATGAGAAGAACAAACTAAAACCTCATATTCATTATTGTATTTCAATCACATGAATAAAATAATAACTTTTGCAAATGAGTCTAAAAGTTATAAAATTATTAAAATACTTCTCCTTTTGTAAAGTAAAACAAGTGTTTGAATTCAAATAGGAAATTCTGAAGTTTTCAGGTATTAAAACTTGTGTGTATTAATAAAGAGAAAAGGTGTATTAACACATGGTAAGATGTGAAGAAGGCTGAGTGCCGAAGAATTGATGCTTTTGAACTGTGGTGTTGGAGAAGACTCTTGAGAGTCCCTTGGACTGCAAGGAGATCCAACCAGTCCATTCCAAAGGAGATCAGCCCTGAGATTTCTTTGGAAGGAATGATGCTAAAGCTGAAACTTCAGTACTTTGGCCACCTCATGAGAAGAGTTGACTCACTGGAAAGACTGATGCAGGGAGGGATTGGGAGCAGGAGGAGAAGGGGACGACAGAGGATGAGATGGCTGGATGGCATCACTGATTCTATGGACGTGAGTCTGAGTGAACTCCAGGAGTTGGTGATGGACAGGGAGGCCTGGCGTGCTGCGATTCATGGGGTCACAAAGAGTTGGACATGACTGAGTGACTGAACTGAACTGAAATGGGATAATATTAATGTCAAATTGAAACACTGGAATATTATTGCATAAAAAATACAAGTAATCAGAAAGGATGTGACTATATAGATATTTCCTACTTAGTCTATTTAAAATATTTTAACTGCTGAGAGGTTCATTTTGAAACAATAACTTCTAAAGAATTTAACACTGGAACAAAAAAACTTTTTTAATATCTTTTGCACAATTTAATTGGAAAGCATTTTATTTTTCCTGCATATTTTAATAGTTTTAGAGTACTTCATTGCTGCAGAATACATGTTCATTGATCTATTCTCTCAAAAATTCCATCTTAAATACAAATCGCATCTGAAACTATTCTTAAAATAACACTTATCTAATTATCTCCATTAGTCTTGCTTTGCTTGTTTTGCGATTGTGTCCCTTAGAAAAGTGAAAGTGAAAGAGTCATGTCTGACTCTCTGCAACCCCATAGACTGTAGAGTCCATGGAATTCTCCAGGCCAGAATACTGGAGTGGGTAGTCATTCCCTTCTCTAGGGGATCTTCCTTACCCAGGAATTGAACCAGAGTCTCCTGCATTGCAGGTGGATTCTCTACCAGCTGAACTACAAAGTGTATATTAAAAGTGGGTTGTTTTTTTTTGGTTCAATTGCTTGCTTGCTTTTAATTGCTCAATGTCTAAGTAACTTTGTTAACTTGAACACATTCCACAGTATTTGTCTTTAAATACTTCTTGTTACTTTATACTTAAGAGTAAGCATTATATAAAATTTTAGCTAAGAATTTCCCTCCCTGAAACTAAAGAAGAAAATCATGATTTTATTTTGAGATATAAGATGATGTGTTTTATATTAATAAAATATTTATTTCTATTGCAACACATATATACTACAT
>SJYT01031056.1:0-11486 GCA_006410635.1 Cephalophus harveyi
TCTGACTCTTTGTGACTCCATGGACTACAGTACACCAGCTTCCCTCTCCTCCACTACCTCCCGAAGTTTGCTCAAGTTCATGTCCATTGAGTCAGTGATGCTACCTAACCATCTCATCATCTGCTGCCTTCTTCTCCTCCTACCCTCAATTTTTCCCAGCATAGGGGATTTTCCAGTGAGGCAGCTCTTAGCATGAGGTGGCCAAAGTATTAGAGCTAAAGCTTCAGCATCAGTCCTTCCAATGAATATTCAGGTTTGATTTCCTTTAGGATTGACTGGTTTGTTCTCCTTGCAGTCCAAGGGACTCTGAAGAGTCTTCTCCAGTACCACAATTTGAAGGCATCAATTCTTCAGCGCTCAGCTTTCTTTATGGTCCAAATCTCACATCCATACCTGACTACTGGAAAAACCATAGCTTTGACTCTGCAGACCTTTGTCAGCAAGGAGATGTCTTTGCTTTTTAATATGCTGTCTAGGTTTATCACAGCTTTCCTTCCAAGAAGCCAGTTTTCTATTTCAAGGCTGCAGTCACCACCCTCAGTGATTTTGGAGCCCAAGAAAATAAATCTGCCACGGCTTCTACTTTTTCCCCTTCTATTTGCCATGAAGTGATGGGACCAGATGCCATGATCCTAGTGTTTTGAATGTTGAGTTTTAAGCCAGCTTTCATGCTCCTTTTTTCACCCTAGTTAAGAGGCTCTTTAGTTCCTCTTCACTTTCTGCCACTAGAGTGGTATCATCTGCATATCTGAGGTGGTTGATACTTCTCTCAGCAATCTTGATTCCAACTTGTGACTCATCCTGCCCAGCATTTCATATGATATACTTTGCATATAAGTTAAATAAATAGGGTGACAATATACAGCTTTGTCATACTCCTTTCCCAATTTTGAACTAGTCAGTTGTTCCATGTAAGATTCTAACTGTTGCTTCTTGATCCACATACAGGTTTCTCAGGAGACAGGAAAGGTGGCCTTGTATTCCTGTCTTTTTAAGAAGTTTCCACCATTTGTTGTGATCCACACAGTCAAAGACTTTCTCATAGTCAATGAAGCAGAAGTACATGTTTTTCTGGGATTCCCTTGCTTTCTCTGTGATGTAATGAATGTTGGCAATTTGATCTCTGGTTCTTCTGCCTTTTCTAAATCCAGCTTGAACATCTGAAAGTTCTCGGTTCACATACTTCTGAAGCCTAGCTTGAAGGATTTTAAACGTAATCTCACTAGTATGGGAAATGAGCACAATTGTCCAGTAGTTTGAGCATTCTCTGGTACTGATCTTCTTTGAGGTTGGAATGAAAACTGACATTTTCCAGTCCTATGGCCAATGCTGAGCATTACAAATTTGTTGACATATTGAGTGCAGCACTTTAACAGCATCATCTTTTAGAATTTGAAATAACTCAGCTGGAATTCCATCACTTCCACTAGCTTTGTTGGTAGTAAAGCTTCCTAGGGCCCACTCTGATCCACAGGAATTAAAATTAAAGTACATTTTTGGAGATTTCAGAATAATGTTCTTACCTTTATTATTATTCTTATAAATTATTTCTTTATTAAGAACATTAAGATTATGGATTAAAAATGATGTTAAATATAACCACATTATTTAGTATTTTAAGTAGCAACAATGCATTAATTCCTCTCACAAAATCATGAACAATCAATATAGGTACTGATCATTTAAAAGCAGACATTTGTGTTCCAATTTGAAACAGACCAAAGATTTGTTAAGTAATCTGAGATTAAGTTCAAATGATTTTAATTTAATTTGAAGTGTAATATATGCTTTTAAAATAGGACTTGAAAGGAGGAGTTATCATCTTATTTGTGATATCTATAGTGGAACTGTGTGGTAGATTTCTATTTCAGAGTTTAACAAAGCTATTTGTTGAGTGGTGATATAGCAGAGTGTAACAGTTACTGTCAAAATCTGCTGCATAACAGACCACCTCACAACTCAGTGGTTAACTAATTATGTTCATGGGCCTGAGTGTTGGCTCAGGGTGAGTTTGATGTGAGCTGGGCTAAACGACAATGACTTGGTTTCACTCCACATCTCTCATCCTTCTTCTGGGACTAGCAGGGGAGCCTGAGTGTGTTCTTCTCATGGTGTGGATAGAGGTAAAGACAGCAAGTGAACACACTTCCTGAAGCTAAGGTTCAGAATGGGCACACTGTCACTTCTACCTCATTCTATTGGCCAAACCAAGACTTACGACTGTATCTGAGGGCAAGAGAAAGGGAGTATCAGCACACGATATGTTCTTCTCATGGTGTGGATAGAGGTAAAGACAGCAAGTGAACACACTTCCTGAAGCTAAGGTTCAGAATGGGCACACTGTCACTTCTACCTCATTCTATTGGCCAAACCAAGACTTACGACTGTATCTGAGGGCAAGAGAAAGGGAGTATCAGCACACGATGCGAGGACACTGCAAGGCTTCCTGGAAAGGGCCGTGATACAGGAGGGATGAGTAAGAAGGAGCAGTGATATAACCTATACACAGACACCAGCTGGTTATTCACCAAACTGTTTCCTTTTCTTCCTCGTGCCCACAGCTAGGCTGTATTGCCTTGCATCTCACGTAGTAATGTCTGCCTGGATGACCAAGTGTTTGCCAGGGCACTGTGAGCAGAAATGATTTGATCCATGAAAATTTCTAGTGAGAACTCTTCTGTGTTGTTTCCCATGTCTTTGGCTTGATACAGACAAGCTAGGGAAGCTTGAAAGCCATGTATTAAAGATAGTTAGAAACACAAGATGAAAGAGGCTGTGTCCAGGTAAAAATCCCATGTGGACTTTATGTGAGAGAGAAATACATTTTTCTGGTGTTGGAGTCGTTGCTCATTTTGAGGTTTGTTTGTTAATCAGCTGGAATGACCTTTAATAATGTGACATATACAGAGAAAGGGTCTGACAACAGTCCCAGAGGTTCCTGAGGACACTTTGAGACGCACCACCCTCATGCTTGTTAGGGTTAATTTCATTTCTTTCAGGGGCATCGTCTCCCTGTTTGTGTAAATCCAGGAAGAAATACCTGGGTTTTCCTGAGTTTGGGGAGATATTCTTCCTGGTCACCAGGGCAGAACCGAGCAGTAACAAGCCTTTAATGGTCAAAACAAGTCCTGAAGACCGGGATGGAAATATATTTTGGCATCAGCCTCTTTTTTTGCATTATCTCTTGTTGGTCCCACTAGACTCCTTTAGCAAGAACAAAGGAGGGAAAGGACTGTAAAAGCAAAGGGTTAGGTGTGTGGCTTTCCTCTGGTCCCATGAGCTGAGCCCTGCCAAGCTGTGCTTGTGGCCAAGGCCTAACTCACATCAAGAATCCTCCTCTCCTTGCTGGGGACTTCTCTGGCATTTCAGTGGTTCAGACTCCATGCTTCCAGTGCAAAGGCCACAGGTTTGATCCCTGGCCAGAGAACTAAGATCCTGGGTGTCACGTGGCCAAAATATAAAATAAATAAATAAAAGTCTGACTCAATCAATCATTAAAAAAAGAAAAAAAAAAAAAAAGCAATCCTCCTCTCCTGGTAAGCATCAGTATGCTGCTCTCAGATAGAAAATCTGTTTTATTTTAGAGTTTAGTTTTTGGCATATAATCCGTCGTAAGTTTTTAAAACATTATCCATTTGGGCATATCATCTGAAACACTTGTAAGAAGACTTTCTAATTTTTTCATTCGGAACAATTTTGCTTCATAAAGAAGCAGTCACGCACTTGTTAGAGGTGATCCCATCTTGCTCATTCATCACATCAATCCACCTTGCCTGTAATGTCAGAAATGCTACCTACCTCTAAGCTCTTGTTAGATGCTTTTCGCTACTTAGTAACAAGCAGAACATATCCATCACATCCACAAACCTAAAGGTAAACATTTAGAAATCACCTGTCTCAGAATTAGAGAAAATGTCCAATCATCTAGTTTTCTGGATATTCACCAATGCCTCTTTGGCTCTCAGGAGAGAAAGAAGAAGACGTCTGTATTAGAGATGAAAATAGCTTCATCCCAGGCAGAGAAGTAATTAGAACTTTTAATCTCCAGACCATCTGGGTTATTATTATCATTCCCCTTCTTTCCCTCTCTGCCCAGAAGTTCCTCAGTTCTGGTGGATTTTTTCCCTTGTAGTTAATAATGATACCTAATGTTTATTAAGCACCTGCAAGGTCTTGGACATTTAACATACATTTGCTTGTTTAAGTCTTAAAAAAATCCTCTGAGATGGCTTATAGGATCCCTATTTTATAGGTGAGGAAATGAAAGTGATCCAACTGGTGACAGATGGGTCCCTGGTTTGAACTCAGAAGTCAGATCCAGAGGCTGGGCTATTTTCTGCTAGTCTGTTAGGTCAAAAGTCATGATTCTCAAGATTGATCAGTTCTTTTCCTGTACAAGGGTGATTAACTCTGATGAGAATCTCCAATAACTTTGTCTTGCCTGATTTGATGGTGTCAGATAGATGAGGATGGTCACCTGTATATATTTGTTTCTTTTTTAAAAAAATTATTTATTTTTTAATTGAACGATAATTGCTTTACAGGATTTTGTTGTTTTCTGTCAAACCTGAAGATGAATCAGCCATAGGTATACCTATATCCCCTCCCTTTTGAACCTTCCTCTCATCCCCCTCCTCATCCCTCCCCTGTAGGTTGATACAGAGCCCCAGTTTGAGTTCCCTGAGACATACAGCAAATTCCCATTAGCTATCTATTTTATCTGTGGTAATGTAAGTTTCCATGTTACTCTCTCCATACATCTCACCTCTCTTCCTGTCTCCCCATGTCCATAAGTATTTTCAATCTATATTCCATGGAAATGGGGCTGGTATTCAACAGGAAACACGATAATACTGGCTATGCTGGTTGTTAAAATCATGACATAAATAGGTAGTCATTGTCGCAAACTCCCAATCCCTTTACCTTGGACTTGCCCCAGAAATTTCCATCTTTTGTACCATCCAGCAACTGAAGAGCTAATGTCCTCTTCCTGCACCCTGCCCCTCCTCTTCAGCAGTGTCTCTTGCCTTATCGTCATTAATTCATCTCTACGGTGCAACAAACAGTATCCGCTCTGCCTTTGTCAATTGGCTGGCGGGAGGATCATGGGGAAGGAAATGGCTGAAAACTTGCTTTACAAACTGAGAAATACAAAGACCAGGGAATGTCACCATGTGGAGGAGTTTCATTCTCAGCTTGGCAGGGGGCAACGGATGACCTCTGTCCTGCCAGTGTTCCTCCAAGAATGACTGAGAGTTTGTAATGTTTTTCACAAGTGGAAATAGGTGTTCAATGTTTTTGTGAAGTTACTAATGCTTTTTGTATTTTAAGTTCTTACAGAGTGTATGATTCTTTTTTTTTAAACCTTAGTTGCTTTCTCTTCTCTTTTCTCCAAATTATACTCTTATTTTCATTCATTCATAAGTGTAATCAGAATGTGTACCAGTTAACAGCATGTGGGTAGGAAATCAAAGATTTAAAAAATTGATTCTGTTTGCTAATTGTTACTTTGAGAAACATGTATAGATGAAATATTAGATTTAAAATTTATTTCAAATTTAGTTGTAATCCTCAAACTTAGCACTCTAGTATTCACTCATTTTAAAATGAATATTTTAATTACCTTCTTTCCTACAGCATAAATCTTTATTTTGTTTATAAACATATATTAGTTTTTAAATGATTTTCTTTGTTAACACTAACACCTTACCATTTTGCTTGAAGTTTTATGATTTTTAAAACAAAGATTCTATTATTTTAAGGTTGAGGATTTTCTTTTTGTGTTATCTTTTTTTTTCTCTCTCAAATAGCTTAAAGAGATAAATTCAAATACATTCCATTTACCCATATAAAATGTACAATTCAGCAGCTTTTAGTATATTCACAGAGTTGTGCATTCATTACCAAAAATTATTTTAGGACATTTTCATCATCCCCCAAAGAACCTTGTACCTTTTAGCAGTGACTCTCATTTATCCCAATCCTGTTTCCTACACCCCACTCCAGCCCCAGCTCCAGACAACCACTATCTACATCCTATCTCTGTAGATTTTCCTGTTCCGGACAGTTCCTAAAAGTGGAATGAATCACGATCTACTCTTTGGTGAATGACTACTTTCAACTGGCATAATGTTTTCAAGGCTTCTATGACACCTTGCTAAGACATCATGTGTCACTCTCGGCTAGCTCCTGTATTTCATTTTTAAGTGTGTTTCTACATACTACCTCACCAAATAGACCAAATACCTCTAGGGATGGTTTTGATAGCTGTGGTTTTGTAGGCCAGGAACAGAACAGCCTGGGGAATGCTCCTTCCAGGCCTGTTTCTGGGGAAACTCCGGGAGGGGGTCTTCATACAGGCACCCCCCCAGTGTTCAGTCTGGGATGAATACCTGACTCAGTGGATCTTCCCTGAGACATGGGGTCTCACACCCCCTCTAGAGATGTGGCTGGAGAGGGTCCTGTCTGCTGCTATGTGGAAGAAGGTGGTACACGGTAGAAGAGAAGGAAACCCATGCGAAGAGATGAGCCATTTGGGACACCTGGCGGCATTTTCATTTCTGACTCCATTTATATCTGAGACCCGAATGCGTCCCTGGCCCTCCTCCTCCTCTGTGGGGCACCCTGTTGTATGCTTTAACATATTCCGTGCCAAGTATTTAGATATGGGAATGACTGCTGCAGTAAAGAATCTTGGGGACTTCCCTGCTGGTATCTGCCAGGGAAGTTCTTGCAGTCTGCCTTGTAGTGCAGGGGACAGGGTTTCCACCTCTGGTCAGAGAGCTAAGATCCCACATGCTGCAGAGCAAATAAGCCCATGCGCCACAATCATTGAGCCTGTGCTCTAGAGCCTGGGAGCTGCAACTACCGAGCCCACTCGCCACAACTACTGAGGTTGCGTGTTACAACTAGAGACTTCGTGTACCACAACGAAAGATCCCGCGTGCCACAACTAAGGCCCGACACAGCCAAACTGAAAAATAAACATTAAAAAAGCAAAGTGTCTTGGGAGAGCTCAAAAGTGTGGGTCAGCTATTTCTGGAGGTACCATTTTAATGGATAATCAAGACCTAGATTAACTGATTTTAATATTTAGCATCCTAGGTATTTTATGTTAGTTGAAGATGTCTTCTATTAACAAACTTAAGTTCTCCATTAATACTAATGATGCATCATCAAATTTTGTGGGTATTTTTCATCATTAAATGCTTATATGGAACATATAGAATATTTCCTTGCACATTTCATCTGTTTGAATAAACAGGTGCTCTTTCTTATTTGGGCTTGTTTAGTATCATGAAATAAGTAATTGGAAATTGAAGACAGGGAGAAATCTCAGGCATGCAGAACAGTTTTTTACTTCAAGTGTACATTTTAGCATTTTGTATGTGCACTGAATAAATACTTTAAAAAAATCTCTATAATGCAGAGCTAACCTATTACTACTTTGTGACATTACATTTATTTGCTGTTTAAAGAGAAGGTTTGGATCTTTACACCTGAAAATTTATGAGATTATGAATTTTTTTTTATTCAGGTTCATATAAAATGTAAACTCTAAGAAAAAATCCTGACCACTTTAACTACTTTCTTTCTGCATGGATATGTGTCATAGGAAGGAAGTCCTGGCATTTATAATAATTCTGCATGTTTGGTAGAGATTCCTGGCTTTTATAGGCAACTTTTTTTTTTTTCCTCCCCAGGGTCCTATTTTACCACTATTTGCAGACAAACCTTAACATCAATTCTTTTTACTAACTTATAAAATGGCTACTTGTGCAAAGCTCTGAAGGACCAAGATAAGAAAAAGAAAAAAAATATGTGTCTAAGTAATGAGGATGGGGAAGAGGAAAATATGGTGAGTCAAGATGAAGGAGTGGATCATCAAAAAGCCAAGAGATAACAAATATTGGTGAGGATGCAGAGAAAAGGGAAAGCTTTGTGCACTATTGATGAAATTGTAAATTCACATAGCCTGTATGAGAAATTGTATGGCGGTTTCTTAAAAATAAGAATAGACCTACCATATGATCCAACCATCCATTTCTGAGAATATATCCAAAGGAAATGAAAACACAACACGGATTTAAAAAGATAGCTGCACCCCCATGTTCATAGTGGCATTATTACAATAGACAAAACATGGAAGCATCCATCAATAGACAATAAAGAAATTGTGATACACACATGTACATACACACCAGAATATTATTCAGCCATAAAACCCCAGGAAATCCTACCATTTGTAACAACATGAATGGACCTTGAAGCCATTATGCTGAGTGAAATTACTGAGACAGAAACACACATTCTGTATGTGGCAGAGGGTGGGTTTGAGGGAGAATGGATACATGTATATGTGTGGCTGAGTTCCTTTGCTATTCATCTGCAACTGCCACAGCATTGATAATTGGCTATACTCCAATACAAAATAAAAAGTTTAAAATTCATGAAACAAAAAAAGAAAGACATATAGTATATAATCTCACTTATATGTGGAATCTAAAAGAAAACAATTAAACTCATTGAAAAAGAAATTAGATGTGTAGTTACCAGAGACACAGGGGAGAGAGTGGGGAAATTGGAGGAAAGTGGTCTAAAGGTATACACTTCAGGTTATAAGATAAATGAACTCCTCTGTCCATGGAGTTCTCCAGGCAAGAGTACTGGAGTGGGTTGTATTCCCTTCTCCTGGAGATCTTCTCAATCCAAGGATCTAACACTGGTCTCCTGCATGACGGGCAGATTCTTTACCATCTGAGCCACGAGGGAAGCCCCTGCATGAGTGCAGGGGATATAACGCACCCGGCGATGACTGGAGCTGCCGCTGCTGTGTGATACACAGAAAAGCTGTTAGGAGAGTAAATCCTATGAGTTATCTTCACAAGGAGAGTATTTTTTCCTTTTTCCTTTCTTTTTTGTTGTATCTGTATGAGAAGATGGATGTTAGTTAAACCTATTTAACTATAAAGTTATTACAGCAATCTGTATCTATTATTTCTCAATAAAACTTGAAAAAAAGTCTCTCCTAAAAAAACAAAACTGAAGAGGGAGTGGGATCTGAACCGGATTTCTGACAAGCCAGAGAGCATAATCCCTCAGGCAGGTGCAAGAGGCAGGTGGTGCCAGTCCCAGGAGGGTGAGGTCCTGGATCTACGAGGTGAGCAGCGGGCCCTGTCAATGAGCACTGAGTCTACATCAGGGGGTGGATCCGATTTTAGGAGTCTGCAGTCAGCTGGAAGGTGCAGGACCTCACAGATGGGGAAGGTTTCTCATTCAGGTGGAACATGGGGACGTGGTGGACTCATGCTGAGATAGCATGGGAGGCTGGGAAGATCCAGGGTGTGAACCTGCGAAGGTCATCTGAGCTGCATGTATCACGTAGGATGGGGACTTCTCAAGCTGTTTACTTGGAGCACTGCCCAGGACTGGTGGAAACAGAGCTGACTGGGCCCTGAGCTCTAAGCTCTCTGTCAACCACAAAAGTTCCTTTTATCTGGTTTTAGTACAAGTGTATGGGGGCACAGTTTGTAGAAGATTTGAGAGAGAAAAAGCATTCTGTTGCTTTAGTATTAAACAGTTCGAAATCGTCCATCAGAAGGTATTTCTCCAGCCTGATGTTGCAAGGAGACCCGGAGCGGCTCTGGCGGGCGCTGAGGCTGTCCTCGTGTCTGGGGTTGGGTGGGCTTCTCCATCTCCCAAGGAAGTCACTTTGCTGCACTGTCAGTGGTCACTGAGGTCATGGAGAAGCCGTGGGGGAGGTACAAGCAGGGACTACTTCCTGGGACGAAGGTGAGGTTATAGGAAGTGAGATTAGGGGAGATCACTGGTAGGTCAATGTTCTTCAAGGAGAGGCTACAAATATGCCTCGTGACCACTGGCCCAATAGCAGGTAGGGACTAAGGGTCACATAAGCAAAAAACCAAGTTCCAGTCCTATATATCATCTAGCCGATGGTTAGGTCCAGGAGGGCACTATTTTATTCCAGCTTGTGGGCAGCAGGGCTTGCCAAAACTGAGTCAGCCCTGCAGACAGGGAAATGAATTTGACCTCAGCTGAAAACCAAACCTAGTAGCTCAATCAAACTTCATCAGTGGCTTGATTCAAGTTACATAGCCATTCTGTGTGGATGAACACATGGTCTCTGGGTAGGGAGGGAAAGGGGCACCTCTGTGGACAACACCCTCAGCCCATTCCCTTTCGTCTCTTGCATGGGGTTCTGCAGGCCCAATGAGTTTGAACGGAGACTCACCCAGAATGAAGGAATAACACTGCTCATTACACAACGAACTTTTGAAGACTGTAGACCAAGTGGGGAAGTCAGAGGACCACTTGCATAAATAAGAGTTGCTTAATCCCAGGGACAGGGGAGCCTGGTGGGCTGTCATCTATGGGGTCACACAAAGTCGGACACGACTGAAGTGACTTAGCAGCAGCAGCAGCTGCAGAGTGTGTAAAAAAATAAAGCAGGCTCCTAGACTTCATCTAAAATCTACAAAATACAAATTTCTGAGGATGGGGCTCAGGAATACACATTGATGCCAAGTCCCAGGATAACTTTTAGGTATTCTAACCTTTGAGAACTATTGCTTTAAAGCCCAGGATGGCTCCAATATGAAGCTATAAATCTGGAGCAATGTGACTCCACGTTGCCCTCCATGGTGTTGTTCTTGACTAAATGACAAAGACTCTACAAATTGTATTGCAGAGAATTACCGTGTCTCAAAAATTGCTGTACCAGAGGTAAGGATGAATCATACGGTAAACTGACCTGTGACTGCTTGCTGGCAGAAGGAGGGGAAATCTTGAGATGGAGGAGAAAGATTGCAGACTGAGATGTGCCCACAAGGGGATCCCTCGTTGAGATTTTAATTTTTATTTCCTGTTCCCTTTGGACTCTGGGAATAGTCATGTTTGGTNATCATACGGTAAACTGACCTGTGACTGCTTGCTGGCAGAAGGAGGGGAAATCTTGAGATGGAGGAGAAAGATTGCAGACTGAGATGTGCCCACAAGGGGATCCCTCGTTGAGATTTTAATTTTTATTTCCTGTTCCCTTTGGACTCTGGGAATAGTCATGTTTGGTGCCCAGGAATACTTATTTCCTGGTTAACGCACATGCTTCAGTGAAGGCTGTTGTACATATACAGTGTAGTTTACATGGTGTCTTAGGGGAAATCAGGGGCAGACCAGCGAAGGGAAGTGTGGCTTCCTGAGACTCACCCATGGCAGAGGCCAGAGTGTATAGCCAGCCTCATTGTAGGCTGGAGCTTACAGAAGTCCATGCTGGGGCAGCAGCTCATGCCACCACATGGCTGGGAGAAGGACGAGACAAGGATCAGTTCAGTTCAGTCACTCAATCATGTCCGACTCTTTGCGACTCCATGGACTGCAGCACACCAGGCCCCCCTGTCCATCACCAACTCCCAGAGCTTGCTCAGACTCATGTCCATCGAGTTGGTGATGCCATCCAACCATCTCATCCT
>SJYT01031064.1:9136-28643 GCA_006410635.1 Cephalophus harveyi
TATTATTGAAATATCTAAGTTTTTCAGTAAACGAATGCTGAAATCTTTGAGTAACCCCAAATCTGAGAATCGCTATTTACGTTATAATTTACCCATTCATTAATCAATGAACCAAACATTCTGCTAGTTGTTAATGGTAAAATTGCTGCCAATTAAAAATAAAAGACATTATGCCTATCTTCATGGAAGTTAATGGGGAAGTAGGCATTAATCAACTAATTTACTAGGTACATCATTACAAATTGTGATATTGTAATGAGAAAGTTTGTAAATAATTTACATATTATGGACAATGTTTGAATACACACAAAACTACCTTGTGCTATCAAAGCTGGATAACCTGAAGGAGATAAAAAACATATTAACAGGTGTTTGAGTGACTGGTACATCAGGCCAAGAAGGTTTAAATCTCTGCCTCGACAAAATTATAAGTCAGTATGTGTCACTGACCTTCAGGGAATATTTATAATGATAGTAACTATGGGTATCAGAGCCAGAGAGGCCAAAGATCTGCTATGCTTGGCCAAGGTGATTTTTAAAGAGATATTTGCAATCTTAGGTAAAATTGCCTTTCATCAATTAGGAATTACAGGCCAATCTTTGTTTTCAATCAAAATCAATACATGTGACATTTTATAAACCATCATGACTAATTTAGGTTAAATAGCTTTAATCCAACAAATTATACTAATATTTGTACTCTAAATATGGTTGAGGATCCCAAGAAATATGTTTTCAAGTAATTCACTATTGAATATAGCAATAATTTTAAATTACTGGTAATATATGAGAAGGCAGGCTTATCTATGTTTTCACACTTCATATTCTGCAATGCTTTCATTGAAATATAATACAGACTGAAAATGGCATAAAATAAAAGTGCACAGGTCAATGAATTTTTACAAAATAAACACAGTGATTTAAAAAGATTTAGAAGATAATGCCAATCTTTCCACCACGTTGTACCAATTTAAACTCCATATGGCAATAGATGAGTATCCCAGTGACTTCATATTCTTGCTAACTCTCAATATTTTCCTCCATTTTAGTCATTCTGGTGAAGTATAGTAGCACTGGATAAAACTGTGGTTTTATTTTATGTGTCTTTGGGTGTTCTTTTCCTTGTGAGTTTTTTTAACTTTTGCATTGTCTTTTATTTCTTGATTGGCAGAAGTTTAATATGTAGTTTAGTACAAGTACCTTGTAAACTCTACGAATTGCAAGCATTTCCTCCTGTTCTGTGGGATTTTTTTCATTATGGTGACTTTGCCTTCCCAGCACTTTATCTTCTACTCTGCAGCTTCAAAATCTGGCAAATGCATCGAGGCAAAACACTGCTGTTTATTTGAGCCTTCTGAAGTCACCAGTTCTGTCACTCCAGCCCCATGAGTCCACCAACATTTTGTGGTTTCCCCATCCCATGACTCCTAGTAGTCATCTTCTGCTCTGGAAAAATCTCTGGTCCTCATTACTTGAACAGCTCTTTGGTGCCATTATTCTTTTTAACAATTTCTTCCAGCTTTTCCATTTTTTCTCAGTTGGACCTTTTAGGTTTCAGAGGCCACACTATACTACTTGGACGTAGATGCTCCATACCATATACCTAAACTTATTTATAAAGTGCATCAAATATGGCTATAAATATGTGAGAGACTAGATTACTGACTCAATTTCTAAGTTGGGAATGATGAAAAATACACAGTTCAAAGTAGACAGTGATAATTAAGAATAAAGATGGTAATTTTAAAAAGCAAACTTTTAGAGATCAGATTATAATTTGAATTGTTTATTCTTATTTGTATTTCGCTTTGTGTTCTGACATGTTTTTGAGAAGTAAAACACAGCAGCCATTTGGGAGCCAAGAGACACAGTTCTTATAGTCTGTCCTGTAAATAATAAACTACCATTTCATTTTTCTGGACCTCTATCTTTCTGGCCTATAAAATGAAAACGTTTACATGCGTGTAAGGTATAAATGACATATAGCATTAAGTTGTCTGCAGGTGTACAATGTAATGATACAATATTTGTATATTTTCTTAAATGATCACTGCAATGATCTACTTAATACCATCATCATATGTGGTTACAACTTTTTCTCGTGATGATAACTTTTAAGATCTACTACTTTCTTAGGAACTTTTAAATATGCAATACAGTAATATTAACAGGAAGATCCCCTGGGGGAGGGCATGGCAACTCATTCCAGTATTCTCTCCTGGAGAATCCCATGGACAGAGGAGGCTGGCCAGCTACAGTCCATAGGGTCACAGTCACTTAGTGAAGCAACTTAGTAGCATTATTACTATAGACACCATGATGTACATTATAGCTCCATGACTTTTTATTTTGGAAATCTGTACTTTGTAATTGCCTTCACCCATTACACTTACCTCTCAGCTCCTAGTAAGATGAGAACTTTAGGGTAAATCACCTACAGGGTCTTTTTTTTGAATCTTTAAAAATTGGTTTCTGCAATATGTTCACATGTTTCTCATTTGCAACTTATTTTTGAGTCTGGATAACAAAACTGAAAATACTTGTCATTTTGGGCAAAAGAAGAGGCAAGTAAAGGAGTAATTACTCTCCAAATTCATTGCTGGTTTGATATGACTGATAATGTAGTGTATTTTGGGGGGACATTTTAAAATATAATATAGAGAATAGTATAGCATGATAATTAATATAATATAATATGGAGAGATAGAATATCATGACTTTAGAGCCAGAAGTTTCAAATCCAAGTCCCAGCTTCAACACTTACTAAATGTGTGACCATGGGTCAGTTGCTTAACCACTCTGTGAATATTTTATATAAACATATATAATGAATTAATATATGCAAAATTCTCACAACTATGTCAAATAAGAATTAATGTAAAGTTGCCTAAAAATAGATAAAAATTTTTGTGTGTGTATACACACATATTTTATAAGATACAATTCACAGGGAAATATTTTGATATTATTTTTAATGATAAAAACTAAATAATGGTTCCTAGCAAAAAATTTATTTTTTTCTGCAAAAATTAAACAACTGAATGTAGCCATGAAAATGCATTGCTTCTTGGAGAAGAATCTTGGAGCAATACATTGCTTCACTAAGTATGCATATCTGGGGTAAATTTTCCATTTATCTTCAGTAGGCCTCTGTTTTCTTTGTTCAGAATATGTCTCCATTGGACTCACAATGTCACAGAAAAGGAAAAAGCAAAACAAAATAATCATTTCTTTGAATCTTCTGCTCTCAATATTGAATAATCTTGAAACAATTTCCCCCCTTAGGGGAGAATAAAAAGTTTAGAGAGCTACTTTCATTATTTTTCACATCTTTCTGTCTTTTTTTCAAGTCTCAGTCAGACCCCTAAACTAAAATCCAGAAATACATCAAGAAAGGCAGATCTGATGTTGGGAATAAGAAGCCTTAAATCCTAACATCTATCCTCACTTCAAGTCCCCTGCAACGGTTCCCTTATCACTTGGTGTTCTTTAGTCCCTTGAAGAATCTGGCTTCACAGTCTGAAGAGTGACAGAGAAGGAATTGAGAAAGATTTAGGGAGAATTGAAGCCCAGTCTGTATTGTCTGAAGTACCATATTAGAAACAATAGCACTTTATTTGGAACTGCCCTGCATTTTAAACTCTTTTTTGTTTTCTTCTCCCTAAAGCAGAAAATTAGAACTGTCAAGTTTTCAGTGGTAGTTGTTTTGTTTTGTTTCAATTTCTGGATTTACTTTCAAATTTGCCACAGACTGTTTTGAAATCAGTAGATTGAAACTTCATTTATAGGAACTTGTAATCATGGGAGTTGAAATGGCTTCTCAGACCAAGTCTTTTTTTCCCCATTTTTCTTTCTTCTGAGTCCTATTCCCCAGAAGCCCAGGATTTTTGTTACAAAGTTTCTCACACTGTATTTCCATATACTTAGTTTCTGTTCAGTTTTGTTTAGAGGCCTCATCTTGAGTTTTTTCATCTCAGAATTCTATATGGGTCTCACTTTCCTTTCAGGAAAGAAGCTAAAGTTTTGAAGTTTTACCTATAGTTGAATTTGAATGAAGCAGTTTTTGAGATCCAGGATAAAAGGATTTTGCCTAGAATTCGATCAGATCATGAAGAATTCACACTAACTTCTGTTTTATTTTTTTGATCAAGATTAAACTGTAACAAAATGAAGCTCGGAGAAGAGGGTGTGTTAGGAGTGAATTGGACACATGATATGAAACGGTTTGGGGCACTAGAATGTCAAACTTATGAATAATACTCAAGAGCAGTTGTGATAATATTGACATTCCACCTAGATTTCCCTGGGATCAATTTTATCTTTCTTGCATTTACTCCCACTTCTCACCTTCTGTGTGTTTTTGCTTTTAATACTCAATACCTGTAGCTTTTCTTCAGCAGGTGTCCCTGAAGCTATGAAACCTGCTTGCTCTTTACTTCTGAAGCTTAGAAGGCTGCAGTTGCCTGGGACTCCACTGTACTGTAGCTCAGACAGTAAAGAGTCTGCCTGTAATGCAGGGGACCTGGGTTTGATCCCTGGGTTGGGAATATCCCCTGGAGAAGGAAATGGCAATGCACTCCAGTATTCTTGCCTAGAAAATCCCATGGATGGAGGAGCCTGCTGGGCTTCATACTATGGGGAGTATAGAGAAAGAGTCGGACACAACTGAGCGACTTAACTTTCACTTTTCTTTCCACTGTCCCCTAGGTGTCTTGTCCCTTAACTAATTACTGACAACGCAAGGTCAGCTCTATTTGCTTCAGGATGCACAACTCTTAGTATAACTTACATTGTAGACATGCCCTGCAGGGTCATGCTGAAGCTGCCCCTTTTAGAAGACCTTGCCTGAGATCTCATTCTTAATTGGCTTCCCATACCCTTGTTCAACTTCCCTCACTCTTACTACTTTTCCCTTAATAAGTCTAGGCAACATATTTTCATTATAGTTACTGCTTCTGGTTTACCCTACCTAAAAGACAAGACAAGATAGATTATGAATGTCATCATTCACACACCTTCATTCAACAAATATTTATTAAGAGCTTTCATTGCAAAGTGCTGAAGAAAAAGACAGAGGATTTTAGGAGAGAGCCTTTTAGTCAATGACTTCATATGTAATTAGTTAGTTGCTAGTTATAATAAGTGCTGTGAAAGAGAAGAACATGTGGCTTTCTAAATTGCATTCATCAAAAAAAAATGGTTTATACCTATTCAAAGAAGTCTCAATGGACAGATCTGGGGAAAATGGATGGAAGCTACAAGAAGAGAGATTTCATCTGAATACAATAAAGACATTTTTAGCTCTGTCCAGGGGTAGAAATGGGCTCCTATGAAAGATAAGGACTCCTCATCAGTGAAGGTATTTGTTAAGCCTCAACATCATTCACTGTTTCATCGATGAGACTCAAGCTTCTGTTAGACTGGATGTAGTTTTAGACCCTCACTCAACTCATTATGGTGACAGTACATAGTGATGAGAGAAAACAGCTCACAAGATACTGAAAGATTGCAGTTTGTCAACTGGCAGTAAATATCAGGGGGGTGTTCAGTAAAAAAGTTGGCTGTCAAAATATATTTAATAATCTTGCCATATAGTCTTTGCCATATTCAAAAATACCTTTCTGTCGTTATAATGCTGCTAAGTCGCTTCAGTCGTGTCCAACTCTGTGCTACCCCATAGATGGCAGCCCATCAGGCTCCCCCATCCCTGGGATTCTCCAGGCAAGAACACTGGAGTGGGTTGCCATTTCCTTCTCCAATGCATGAATAGAGCTCCATAAAATAAAAATAAAATCTATACTTATTTGTAGAGTTGCTTTCCCTCCATTCAAAATATGGAGGTAACATAAGCTTTTAAGACCCTGATATCATGATGACAACTTGAGATATGATGGCACTGATATTATCATACAAACTCATTTCATACAATTCACTGTCTTCTGTTGGACACTCACATTACATGAATATGATATGTCTTAAGTGCTATTGAGTAGATAACCACTATGGGTCTTCAGTAAAATAAACATATTTAAACTAGAAATAATGTGATATGTATTCATGTTCCATATAATATACAGAGCAAAATATATAAAATGAATGCTGCTGCTACTAAGTCGCTTCAGTCATGTCTGACTCTGCGACCCCACAGATGGCAGCCCACCAGGCTCCCCTAACCCTGGGATTCTCCAGGCAAGAACACTGGAGTGGGTTGCCGTTTCCTTCTCCAATGCATGAAACTGAAAAGTGAAAGTGAAGTCGCTCAGTCATGTCCGACTCTTCACGACCCCATGGACTGCAGCCTACCAGGCTACTCCACCCATGGAATTTTCCAGGCAAGAGTACTGGAGTGGGGTGCCATTGCCTTCTCTGATAAAATGAATAAATTACATCAAATAATAAATATGTAAATGTTTCCCTTCATCCTATGTAAGTTTACTGAGGGAAGAAATCATGTCTATCTTGCTTTTAACTATATCTCTAATAATTAAATAATGTCTGGCACAAACAGTAAAAAAAATAATTATTATTTGGGAACTAATGTAAGATAAAAATTTATGAATAAAAGTGACATACACATATATAATGTACATAGAAAGGGTATTCTTGCAAATGGTAATTGTTCTTCATGAATTAGTTTTATTTATTTTTAGAATAATTATTTCTTTAAATTAGCAGAAAATTTTCCAGGCAAGAGTACTAATGTCAGATTCCTATGACCGATCACTGATATTTTACTTTTAGCTAAAATCACAAAAGAGGAATGATTTTATATCACATTCTCTTAGGTTGTAAAAATATTTTATTATTACAAGGTTTTAGATGTTTTGGAGAATAATAAAAAACAACTAAAAAGCTTCAAGTGAATAACTGAAATTTTCTAACCAAGCAGCCAGTGCCTAAAAGTCCATAATGAGATCATTTCTGCATTAATGAGATTTCGGTGTGCTTTACGTTTTTGCCGCCCCCCCCCCACCCGACCAGTGTCTTTCTACCCCATCCTTTGTCACCACTTCTGGAGCCAACGTGATTTTGCTCTAGTATAAATCATCCTCATTAGGTGAACTAGATTATGTTGATGAGTTCAGCTTGAGCTAGATTTATGAAGTGACACAAAGTTTGAAATCTCAATTTATTCCAGTCCTATGCATCATCTTCTGTGAGCAGTTTTATGATGTGGTAATTGGGCAGTAGTTCAGCATTCTGATAGCCCCAGGAGATTCAATTCTACTAATAAAGAACATTTAAGAAGAATAACCATTCTATTAAAGAATATCCCAAATATCAATGCATTTATTTTACTTTATTTTTTAGTCTGAGAAATACTTCAATGCCTTTCTTTTTTTTTTTCCTTTTCAGTCGACATTGTTCAAACTTGGAGCACTGACTCACCAAAGGGTTATCTAGAAGGCGTCAAGCTCCACTGGACTAGATAAGTTCTGTACATCACTGATTACCACCCTGATGACTTCTTTATTCAGGCCTGGAAGTCAGATTTGCTTCTTTGTATAGAAACTACAGGACCGACAGCACACAATGAATCATGCCTAACAACATGCTGACAAGCTGGCAAGAGACAGCCTGTACAGTGACAAATACAGCTGACAACAAGTGTACACATCTGTTTGGTAGGATTTATGAGAAAGGAATACAAACAAGAAGAAGATGGGTTCTTTGATTTTATAAGAGAATTTAGAGGCTCTTTTCTTTCTATCCAAATAACAGCAACATAAGGAATACATATTAGCCCTCAAGAATTATTTATTACAGGCACAACTACATTACAAATGGTATGTGCAGATTAGCATTTTGATTATCAAACTGCTGTTCCAAATATCTGATGAACAGATATTAGAATAGCTCTTAAAAATACTGATTATACACACATTGATGCTGCTATTTTTAACACCTGCTTGTACTAAAGTATAAATCAGTTTCCATAGCCTTCCTTAAAGGTTAAAGTGAAGCATATAAAATGTATATAATCTTACCAGATTTTTCTCAGGGGGACAGAAACCCAAGCCTTTATTTTTGGGTTCAATTTTGGGGCTTAAATAAATAAAATTTAAAAGAAGGTCAACAGATTCAAATGCCCATAATTAGGTGTTCAAATAGCTTACGCAGTAATCAAGGTGCTCTCACAAAACATCATTTCTCAACCAGCCTGCTAACTCCAACATTTGCATTTGTCTATAAAATAAATGCTCTGCCATCAACACAATTAGTTCAAAGCACCAAAATTTTCTCAGTTCTGGAACAAGCTTCTAAGTAAATATTATATATATATACATATATGTATATAAAATAGTAATAACAACAACAGCCACCAATAAAAAAAATAATAAATCTATTCAAAGTAGTTGTAATTCCCCTTCCCCTTGCAGGAGATTATATATCAGACTGAAAATGACTGGAGCACAGATAAACTTTCACAAATGGTAGATAAACTTTCACAAATGGTAATGTGGACTGGAAAAAGTCAGTTTTCATTCCAATCCCAAAGAAAGGCAATGCCAAAGAATGCTCAAACTACCACACAATTGCACTCATCTCACACACTAGTAAAGTAATGCTCAAAATTCTCCAAGCCAGGCTTCAGCAATATGTGAACCGTGAACTTCCTGATGTTCAAGCTAGTTTTAGAAAACGCAGAGGAACCAGAGATCAAACTGCCAACATCCAGTGGATCATGGAAAAAGCAAGAGAGTTCCAAAAAAAATGGCATCACCGACTCTATGAACATGAGTTTGGGTGAACTCTGGGAGCTGGTGATGGACAGGGAGGCCTGGCATGCTGCAGTTCATGGGGTCACAAAGAGTCTTACATGACTGAACAACTGAACTGAACTGAACTGAATGTATTGCATTGTTTTGGTGGCTTAGGGAAACAAACAAACAAACAAACATGTTCAGAAACATTTAAAATATATTTTTTTTGTATTTTTTTATTGAAGTATAATTGCTTTACAATGCTGTGATAGTTTCTGCTGTACAACAAAGTGAATCAGTTATATGTATAACTCCCAGACCTGCATCCCACCCTCTAGGTCATCACAGAGAACAAAGTTGAGCTCCCTGTGCTATATAGCAGCTTCCTACTAGCTATCTATTTTACACATTAGTTGTGTTAGTTGCTCAGTTTTGTCTGACTCTTTGAGACCCTATGGACTGTAGCCCACTAGGCATCTCTGGATTCTCCATGGAATTCTCCAGGCAAGAATACTGGAGTGGGTAGGTAGCCATTCCCTTCTCCAGGGGATCTTCCTGACCCAAGGATTGACCCTGGGTCTCTTGTATTGCAGTCAGATTTTTTACTGTCAGAGCCACCAGGAAGCCCGAAGGATCTTCCCAGACGAGGGATCAAACCCTTTGTCTCTGCATGTCCTCTCTGTTAGCAGGCAGATTCTTTACCACTGGACCACCAGGAAAGTGGATATACGTTAATACTACTCTCCCAATTTGTCTTGATCTGAGCAATTTAGGGAGGGATTGGGGGCAGGAGGAGAAGGGGATGACAGAGGATAAGATGGCTGGATGGGATCACCGAATCGATGGACAGGAGTTTGAGTAAACTCTGGGAGTTGGTAATGGACAGGGAGGCCTGGCATGCTGAGGTTCATGGAGTCGCAGAGTTGGACATGACTGAGTGACTGAACTGACTGACTGAGCTATTTATTCTTATAATTGTAGCTGTTGATTTTGTTGTTGTTGTTGTTGTTTATTTCCATCAGTATTATCCTGGAAGATCTTTGATGGGAGAGCTTCTACTTTTCACATAGTAAATGCTTATTAATGGTTGATCAAATAAAATGACATCAGGCTACAGTACAAGGGCCTGAAATGTTTGCCCCTACCCTGAATGACCACAACTCTGAACTTAGTTTCTGACGAAGCTTCTTCACCGCCAGTATCCTCAGAGAATAACAACTCTGGGAACAGAGAAAGGTTCTGAATATACTGAGCTATCCGTAATAGAATCAAGGACTTTTGCTCATCTTCATCATTGTTTTAATCTCTAAATTTAAAAAAAAAAAAAAAGGCAGGGATATTATTCAGAAACCTGGATAACATATAAATGTGTTCTGCACCAGCTGTTTATATCCAGTTCCTCTTCCCTTCACGTGGAGACAAAGTGAGTGGATGAACAAGGTATTAAGGAAAGATTGAAGTGTGAGAAGTCCTTTCTGTCTTTTCAGATGTTGAAGTATAATGGTCTAGTCATTGGTAATCCTTTAGACTAACAATTGGCTCACATTTTCATTTATATTTACATATAAGTTTCTTTAAAATAATCACAATCATTGTTTTCAGGAAATCTCCAACCTGAAGCTGTGAGGAAAAGAGAAAATCTTAAACAAAAAAAATAAGGATCTCAACTTCAAATCTATTGCCAATGGCTCTGTGCTGTATTGTTAAATTTTATAATTAGAAGTTTTAGAGAAAAAATAGAGCATAGAGATTATTTATGCAAGACATTTCATTTTCCTTCCTTCATTATTGGCACATGGTTCTACCAGACAGTTCAGTCTGCTTTTATTGAGTGAATTTCAAAGTCATATTTTATCAAATGTCATGTATTTACATAATTAGCATAATTACATATAAGTGTATAATTAGTGTAAATACATGTAATTACATTATTATAGTATGCTATAATCTTGTAAAAAAGCTTTTTCTAACTTTGCAAGCCAAAACATATGCATTGTGCAAGCATATTAGATAATTTTTGAGTCAGTATCTTTCTCTTTTTAATTCATTTAACCATAAAGCACATTCTTTAATATAAGTATTTGAAAGATACTTTTATCTTTATTTTTGCCAGTTGTTTCATAATCTTTTTTTTTTTAATTTCAAGGAAAAAAACAGACAATGGAAAAGAAAACATTCTTTCTCTACCTTGCATTTTAAGTTAGTATATAGAACAAGCAATCTTTGAATTCAAATGAAAACAGCTTTATATGCAAATTTCACTTGGATAGAAATTAATAAAATTGAACTCATTTACTTGGCAACTAGTGAGTGTTAACAAAAATGCTGGATACCATCTTCACTATGCTGGTCTCCTAGTGCACCTGGTTTAAGAAAGAAAAAAAAAAGTTAAGTAATTTTAAATACTGAACCAAAGAGAAATGGCCAGTAAACAGAGGAATTCACACCTGAAACGCTATAGGCTCTTTCTTGCCAGTCTCTGTAAAAAGTTCTAAAAATGCTATGATAATCATTTTATTCCTTTACTGCCACCCCATAATGATTCCCACATCAAGTATATCTCATTAAAAATGAAACTTGAATTTTTCTTCTTATTAATGCCAAAACTCTAAGTCCGTCACATCAACTCTGTTTAAGAATGGTATATTTAGTTAGCTATGGTGATGTTTATATACATATCTCTGCATGATATCGACAACTAGCAGATAAAATTATTAAGACAAGATAACTGTAGAGACATTTTCCTTATCTCATTCTCTGGAAATTAACTGAAAGATCACAACAAATATGAATGCAAAGTAGCAACTATACTTAACCCAAACCATAATATATAATGTTAAAAACAGAAGGCAAACTGAAAAACTCACAGAAGAGAGAGTATTTAACCTTCATATTTGAAATCATGTGGGTAGTGACAAGATGGAGATTCCTTTGCTCTGAAATATTATTCAGAAACTAGTGGCACACCAACAGAAGGAAGAGTAAGATGGGTGGAAATTGGTATTTTAACGTCTGTAACATCATCAAATAGCCTTCAGCTCCTATCTACAAGCTTATGCAATTGGAGAAATGTTCATTTCTAGTTTATAGATCAGAAATCTTGTTGAAATTGAACCAAACAGTTCTGAACAATGGAACTCCAGGCACAGAGGTGATTGATGGTGAGGTATTGTACAAAAAAAAAAAGAGAGAGAGAGAGAATTAGAGAAATTCTACACCCTAAATCATGAAACATCTGGTTCTCTTCCTTTCTGAACACCAAAACACTTCCTTAGGCAAGAGGCAGGGGGATTCTATAGGAAAAAAGAAATCACCTCAGAAAAAAAGACCTAAAATCCTGACATCTGTGTTTTCCCTAAATAGATAGCTGGCCATATAGTCAGATTTCAAACTCAGGACAGTCAACCAGAAAATCATTGCCAAAACTCTGTCAAAACACACAGAGAATCTGTTATATTCCTCTGAAATGTCAGTGAAGTACTACACAAGACACTGAGAACAGCTTTTAATAAGAAGGTAGAGATCGACAAGAAAGGCCTACTTCACTCATGAAAAAAAAAAAAAGTAGGTCAGTGAAAAAACAATCCAGGAAGCAGAAAATAGGTCTAAAACTTTTCAGTAGTATACTCATGGAGCTGGCGTAGATATTGAACACTGCATCTATAAAACAAGAACAGGACATCATGCAAGCAGTCACATCAGAGAAAAACAAAGAGCTATTGAGAAAAAAGAATCTACAAGAAAATAAAATATCAAAATACTAAAATGCCACTGATAAAGAGAAACAACTTGTTATAAATAAATTATAACAATAAGTGATATTTAATTTCTCAAATTAACATCATACATTGTAAATCAACTGTATTTCAATAAAAATTTAAATGAAAAACAAATATTGAGTCTTTCACTAGTAAAGTTATATAGAAGGTAATAAAGCAATATATTTTGACTGCTGAATTAAAATCATACCAATAGAGAATTTTCTGTCTAGGTAGTTAATCAAATATGATGCAAAAACTAAGGCGTTTTGATTTACACATAGTCTCAAAAAAAGACTTCCCATTCATGCATTCTTGGATAGTTTTTTGGGGAAAAAAATGCTTCAATAAGAGCAAAAACCAAGGAAGAATAAGACATAGGACTTAGAAAGCAGAGGACTTACCACTGGAGAAAGGAGGAGGAATTACTGACAAAAGTCACATAAAGATCCAGGATGACAGCTGTACAACTGATATATAGATCAGCTGGACCTTAGCAGAACGACTAGAGGACTCCAATAAGGATAGCTCCAGGTTAAGGTTTGACCAATTAAAAAAAAATGAAGTAATTTGCTTTAGAAATGTTTAATTTAGTATTGTGAAATTAAATTATATTAAATTTTGCTAAATTGGAATATAAAAGCAATCTAATTGAAAGTAAAACAAAAAGACTGGATTCATTTAATATTTTTTAAAAATCCTCCTGATATCAGTTTGGCCTCCCTCCCTCATCACACCCAATTATTCTTTCTACATAGTGAAAGAGTATACTCATGTTTCTCCAAAAATCCCCATCTAATTTCTTATCATCTCAAACTTGGCACATAAGTGTTTCTTTTTCACAGAAAGGAAAATCCACAAATGCGTTTGCTTTCTCTTTATTTACAGTTCCACTTAATACCACTTCCCTTTACTCCCCTTCTTTTTCTGTGCCAGAGGAATGGGCATTGCTCCTGTCTAATTCTAAGCATTCCATTTGAGAATAAGATGTCAACCAAATCCAGATTTATCTCCTTTTCCTGTACTTCAGATTCTTCCTCTTCTTAGTTGTCTTCTCCTCCCTTTGAAGATACTGACACCTGTCTTAATTTTGGTTACCCACTGGCAGCTCAGTCAGTAAAGAACCTGACTGCAATGCAGAAAATCAGGGTTAGATCCCTGGGTTAGGAATATCCCCTGGAGAAGGAAATGGCAACCCACTCTAGCATTATTGCCTGGAAAATTCCATGGACAGAGAAACCTGGCAAGCTAACGCCCATGGGGTCACAAGAGTCAGACAGGACTTAGTGACTAAATCACCACTACCAGAGGCAGTCACTGAAACAAAGATTCAAGTACAAGCAGTTTACTTGGGAAGTGATGCCAAGAAATATCAGAAAAAGTGGGAAAAAATGGGCAAGAAGGAGAAATAGCCAATAAAGGGTTTGCTGTCAAGCCAGTTACCACTGCCAGTAACTGGAATTCAGTCCCACCAGGGGACTCTGGGATCCAGTGTATCAAACACCAGGGCGCCTTTGAAAATGAAGCAAAAGAAACTGGAATACTAACCCTCCAATTCCTTTATTGATACTGCTTGAGAGCTGTTTCTTGAGACTCTGGCACTTCCTCCTTTCCCTCAAAGTGAGATAAAGATGTTTTTTTCATATTTAGACAAGAGTACAGAGCTGCTGGTATCCTAGAAGGCAACTTTAGAGTGAATAGGTAAATGCCAAAAGGATCTAGGTGGGTCTCTAATAGCAATAATATGGCACCTATGGCACAGACTAATCTAAAAACCTTGGAGTTATTCCAGGCTTTCCTTCTCTCAGTTTCTATAGCCAGACAATCATGAAATCCCATTAATGCCCTATTGAAGTCCCTTGGTCTCAGACAGTAAAGAATCTGCCTGCAATGGGATAAACCCAGGTTGGATCACTGGGTTGGAAAGATCCCCTGGAGAAGAGAATGGCAATCCACTCCAGTATTCTTGCCTAGAGAATTCCATGGACAGAGGAGCCTGGAGGGCAATAGTCCATGGGTCGTAAAGAGTCCAACATGACTGAACGACTACACTTTCACTTTCATTAATGCTCTAAAATATTTCCAACCTCCCTTACCCACTGTTCCACTTCTATGTGTAGATTCTGCTACATTTTCCTATACAGCCATGGAATTCTCCAGGCCAGAATACTGGTGTAGGTATCTTTCCCTTCTCCAGGGGATATTCCCAACCCAGGGATCAAACCCTGGTCTCCTGCATTGCAGGTGGATTCTTTACCAGCTGAGTCACAAGGGAAGCCTTTTCACTTTTCATTAATGCTCTAACATATTTCCAATCTCCCTCACTCATATATTTAATCTCTTCATTAGCTCACCAGAAGAGATTATCAGATCTTTGAATTATTGCAGAAGCTTGCTCAGTGATTTCTTTAATATATCGTTATCATTTCCATGACATAATTCACTCTTTTTTCCCCTACAACTTTCCATCTTCTACAAGATCCATGAGAACCAGAATATTCTGAAAATAAGGACTCTGGAATCAAACAGAACTAGAACTGAATCTTGATTTTGATCCATACAAGCTTTAGAATATTTGGCATGGACTGAGTCTTATTTTCCTCTTTTGCATATTGGGCATATTTATAATTATCTTGTAGGATTATTTTGAATATGAGAAATAATATGTTTAATTTGCTTTACTTTGGGGAGTTCATTAAATGATAACTTATTTTTATTACTATAGTCAGGATTAGATCATCACACAAGGCATTCTATAACACTGCTCCACTTCTATGTCTAGATTCTGCTCCATTTTTCTATATACTACCCTAATCTTTTCTCTGTAATTTGGCCATATTCTTTCTACCAGCTCTTGCCTATATCCCTGAATACCATAGAAATCTCTTACTCATACTTCAAAGTGAAAGTGAAGTTGCTCAGTCATGTCTTTGCAACCCCTGGACTGTAGCCTACCAGGCTCCTTCGTCCATGGGATTTTCCAGGCAAGAATACTGGAGTGGGTTGCCATTTCCTTCTCCAGGAGATCTTCCCAACCCAGGGATTCAACCCTGGTCTCCTGCATTGTTGACAGATATTTTACCGTCTGAAGACAGCTCAAATGTCATGTCTTTTGTGAAATGCTTCTTTATTCTTCCAGATAGTTGATCACTCTTTCTTATGCTAGCCCATAACTAGGATATAAATTTTATCTTTGAATGTTGAAAAACATTTTAACACAAGTCTCCTTGACCGGAATATAAGATATTCCAAGACAAGAAGAAAATTATGTTCAATTTTACATCCTTAGCACCAAACATAGTGCCTCCACAATAAATGTCTGCTAAATAAAGAGATGAAAAAAATAGATGATAAATATATGATTACTAGATTACTGATAGATGCATCACATTCTTCTTTTCATGGGCCTCATAGGTTAAGATACACTAAGAGCAGAAATTAATATTGATTTTCAAATGCAGGATTTTAATGTAAAATGCAGATTTTTAATGTAACAGGTTACATGTGAAGTATTTTTAAAATATTATTGAGTTGGCTTGGTTTCATATGTGCAAGTAACTTCTTCCAAATATGTCAAATTATTCAGTGATTGCCAAGATCACACTTAGTAGCATGCCCTATAGTAAGGATTAAGAGCTCTTATAACATTCATTCTACTGGAGCCAATGAGAATGGTAGTGCAGAGTTAAATTCCATGTGTGCATCAAGGAAGAGAATGGCATAAGGGCAATGCTAATTACTTCACATTCCTATCAAGAATGTATAAATACATTCTAGCTAAGATCTCATATATATGAAGAATTTGAAAGTATTGACCTTTACTGTATGAGAGTGTAGAGCTAAAAGAAACTGAGACTTGAAAAAGCAAACAACCTATTAAAAGTGATCAGCACATTTATATCTGGTCACTCATACCCCTTTCAATTAATGAAGTATAGAAAAATTTAGAAGTGTCTATAGGAAATCTCTGAGGAACCAGAGATCAAATTGCCAAGATTCATTGGATCACAGAAAAAGCAAAGAAATTCCAAAAAAAAAAAAATCTGCTTCATTGACTATGCTAAAGCCTTTGACTTTATGGATCACAACACACTGTGAAAAATTCTTATAGAGATGGGAATATCAGACCATCTTACCTGTCTCCTGAGAAAGCTATATGCAGGTCAAGAAGCAACAGTTATAACTTGACATGGAAGAAAGGATTGGCTCAAAATTGGAACAGGAGAATGTCAAGGCTGTATACTGTCAACCTGCTTATTTAACTACTATGCAGAGCACATCATTCAAAATGCCAGGCAGGATGAATCACAAGCTGGAATCAAGATTGCAGATTTTCAGGAGAAATATCCTCAGATATGCAGATGATACCACTCTAATGGCAAAAACTGAAGAGAAACTAAAGATAAAGATGAAAGAGAAGAGTGAAAAAGCTGGCTTAACACTCACTTCATAGCAAATAGATGTGGAAAAAGTTGAAAAGTGTCAGATTTCATTTTCTTGGGTTCCCAAATCACTGTGGACAGTGACCAGAAGCCACAAAATTAAAGCATGCTTGCTCCTTGGAAGAAAAGCTGTGGCAAACCTAGACAGCATATTAAAAAGCAGAGACATAACTTTGCCAAGTTCCATACAGTCAAAGCTATGGTTTTTCCAGTAGTCATGTATGGATGTGAGAGTTGGATCATAAAGAAAGCTGAGCACCGAAGAATTGATGTTTTCAAAATGCAGTGCTGGAGAAGACTTTTGAGAGCCCCTTGGACAAAAAGGGGAATGAAATCAGTCAATCCTAAAGGAAATCAACCCTGCATATTCATTGGAAGGACTGATTGGATGCTGAAGCTCCAATAATTTGGCCACCTGATGTGAAAAGCAGATTCATTGGAAAAGATCCTGATGCTGGGAAAGATCACTGGCAAGAGAAGAAGGGGACAACAGAGAATGAGATGGCTGGATGGCATCAGTGACTCAATGAACATGAGATTGAGCAAACTCTGGAAGGTACTGAAGGAGAGGGAAGCCTGGTGTGCTGCAGTTCATCGGGTCACAAAGAGTTGGACATGACTTAGTGACTGAACAACAACAGGAAATCACAGAGAGATGGTAGTAAAAACACTCCATTTATGAAAAAAATATCTCTACTAGTCCTATGGAACAGTCTTGCTTTGACACAGCCTTAGATTGTTAGATGATCTAGTATATCCATATTCCTGATTATCAAGAACTTACTGGTGGTTTTAGAGGCTGAGGGCCAATTTGGTTACTTGAAGGAAGGATATATTTTTGTTTGTGTTTTGAGTGTTTTATAATGGAAAAAATAAAATATAAACATTTTCTCTGTTTTCAGAGTCATTTACATTAAGTAACAAGAAGGAATTTTAAAAACCATTCATTCATAATATAAAAGTATCATCAACACAGGAATTGGTGTTTAGAGTGGTAATTAAGACTGTTTTCACACAGTGGAAGCTATTTTATTACTATTTCTTTGCTGCTTGCTGTTTCCAGTAGTTCACATTGTCAGCAAAGTTAATGCTAGATGTGGAACCTTTCTCCTGTTTTTTAAACTAAGTTTATAAAGAGACAAATGACTTATAAGAAAAAAAATCAACTCTTACTCAGAAAGTACGGACCTATGACTTCTCCAAAGAGAGAAAAAAAGAAAAAATTCTTAAAGGCAATTTGATCATTTAATGTGTTCATAATCCAACCCAATTTTTCTCTGATCTAATATAAACACTTCAGTTCCAGTTCAGTTCAGTCGTTCAGTCGTGTCCGACTCTTTGTGACCCCATGAATTGCAGCATGCCAAGCCTCCCTGTCCATCACCAACTCCCGGAGTTCACTCAGGACTCACGCCCATCGAGTCAGTGATGCCATCCGGCCATCTCATCTTCTGTCATCCCCTTCTCCTCCTGCCCCCAATCCCTCCCAGCATCAGAGTCTTTTCCAATGCAAAATATAGCAATTTGACCACTAATAATTTAAGTCCTAAGATCACTACACACAAAATCCAAAATAAAATTGCACTTTTCACACCTAAGGGTAGGTCAAGGTGCTGGGAAAAAATAATTTTCCTTTTGTGATACTGGTTGATTTAAACAGTTTTTTTTTTTTCCTCTACTTAAAGTAAGTATAATAACAATCTCATGCTCTCTCACTGAATCTTACACACCTACCTAGTAATCCAATTTTTAAAGAAGTTACTGGCAGTAGAAGTTATGACTTTTGATATAATAACATCAAATTTTGCTTTACCCAATGTACCACAGATTTCACAGTGAATGTTATCACCTTCAAAGCAAGAAAATAGTCTTTTTTTTTTTTTTTAAAGAGGGGCCATTTTCTTTTGAAATTTGTTTTTGAGCCAGTTTTCAAAACTGCACATCTAGCCTCATTACATTAAAGAACTTTCTTTGGAGTCAGTCACGCTGCTTGAATTTTTAATCTGCCAGCAAATTTGGAAAACTCGGCAGTGGCCACAGGACTGGAAAAGGTCAGTTTTCATTCCAATTGCAAAGAAAGGCAATGCAAAAGAATGCTCCAACTACCGCACAATTGCACTCATCTCACATGCTAGTAAAGTAATGCTCAAAATCCTCCAAGCCAGGCTTCAGCAATACGTGAACCGTGAACTCCCTGATGTTCAAGCTGGCTTTAGAAAAGGCAGAGGAACCAGGGATCAAATTGCCAACATCCGCTGGATCATGGAAAAAGCAGGAGAGTTCCAGAAAAACATCTACTTCTGCTTTATTGACTATGCCAAAGCCTTTGACTGTGTGGATCACAATAAACTGTGGAAAATTCTGAAAGAGATGGGAATATCAGACCACCTAACCTGCCTCTTGAAAAATCTGTATGCAGGTCAGGAAGCAACAGTTAGAACTGGACATGGAACAACAGACTGGTTCCAAATAGGAAAAGGAGTCCGTCAAGGCTGTATATTGTCACCCTGCTTATTTAACTTATATGCAGAGTACATCATGAGAAATGCTGGACTGGAAGAAACACAAGCTGGAATCAAGATTGCCGGGAGAAATATTAATA